>LJIJ01000456.1:0-114767 GCA_001718145.1 Orchesella cincta
GACATCCGTTAGCGTTGTTCCGATATACTGGTTTGTCCAAAGGTATAAGTTGTTTCAAGTTATTGGCTTCGTTAGTTTACAGTTTGTTTGTGTTAAGTAGCCATGCTGTAACATAGCCCTAATATTGATAGTATTTCTGGGATTTAGATGCATCATGCATGTTAGATCAATGATAGGTTGACTTGTTTACTACTGTACATGTGTGGGGAAAGTTTAAGAAGCTACTGCAGTAATAATAAAGCGAAAGCAGGGGATCTGGTTGGAGAAAATAAAACAGGACTATGTATTAAACTTTTCATTTCACCATTACTCATTTCTCATTACATCAATCATCCGAATCCGGCACGTACTTTTTCTAACCCATGCTTTAAATTACTAAATTATATAATTTGGAAAATTAACTGTATCGTGTATCAGACGAATGTGATCGATCATTTAAATGTCTTTCATAAGTATGTTTCATTGCGTTTATGTAGAGGGAAGACAGCCATAGTGGCATAGTGCAAATTAAAGTTTTCCCCTACGTGTGTATATCATCCTGAGACAATTCACAAAATAGTTAATTCCCATGAGAAACAATTTTACCATGCATACAAGAGAAAGTTATTGACCCGTTACACTAAAATATTTAACTACATACTTCTTGAGACTGGACATCTTTGCTTGAATGCAAATTAGTATTACACACATTCGCTTTTAATTGCATTGTTATTTTTGACACGTAACCGCTATTATTTGGAAACCAATTTTTACTTGTTGTGATTTTTACTTCGACGCGCTCACTTGGGTTTTCATTTTTCATTCGGCTTTCCAAGAAAGCGCTCCAGTAATGGATTCGTTTGATCAGAAAGATGACCAAGAGCCCCCGAATTTAGAAGATTTCGAGGAGGAAGAGTATGAGGATGACTGGATCGAAGATGAAGAGGACGAAGATTACGATGAAGAAGAGGAAGGCGAAGAGGAAGAAGAAGAAGAAGAGGAGGAACCACTTCCACCATTTGACGAATCTGGGAGAGATTATAGGTTAGGTTTAGAGTTTGCATTCATGAATGTTGCTAACACATATCCCCAGCCAAACTCATCCTTAATATAATTTATTGCGACTTTCGCCCGATAGGATCATTTGGCTTAAACGACAGCTCTGTCTGTATCTTAATCTTCTTGACCCTGACGTTGCGGAGGAGCTACTTGCAAATGAAGCTGTGGCATCTGGTTTTCTTGAGTTTTTGGAGAGCGACCTGGGTGCAATGAATCAGGATGACGCGGACAAACTTCGTACGGCATACTTTTTCAAAGTGAAAGTCGAATCGGATGAAGTGGTTGTTGAAGCAGCTCCAGAAGAAGAGGAAGAAGAAGCAGAGGAAGTAGTTGAGCTATTTGATGAAACAACCGACACTGAAAAAGGCAAGAAAAGGGGTAAAAAGGGTAAAGGCAAGGGTAAATCTGGAGGAGGGGGTAAGAAGGGAGGAAAATCTAAAGGTGGCAAGAAAAAAGATAAAGGAGTTGGGAGTAAAGCTGAAAAAAGCAAAGGTGGGAGTAAAGCTGAAAAAAGCAAAGCTGAAAAAAGCAAGGCATCGTCTTCGGAGAAGTCTGCAAAATCTAAAACTAGTGGTATAATTCATACATTTATTACTTTTATATCCCAGAGTTTTTATAGGCAAATACTTAGTAAGTTAAATTTAATTTCAGAGAAAAGCAAGAAGGGGAAAGGTAAGAAGAGTAAGAAAGGAAAAAAGAAAAAGAAGAAGGATGAAGTGACAGAGGAAGAACCTCCCTCAGTTCCAATCGTTTACCCCTGGGACGAGGATACTGATCTTGATGTTGAATCATTGCCGGTATTTATAATGACATTGATGAAGGCTTTCAATTTCATCTAATTAACCACAAGTTATTAACCCAGTGTCATTGTGTGCATTAAAAAACTTTTAGGAGGATAAGAATCGCTATTACCTTGAATTTGTGCCATACCGACTTCCTCACAATTTCGTGAAGATGCATCCACCTATTCTATACTTTATTCGAATGTCTCGAGTTCCCGTCCCCGAAATGAGATCGCTCAAAGAAGCAGAGAGAGAAATGCCTAAACATCTTATGTTTGGGAATATGCAGGGTTACAAATTGCGACCTATTGTCTCAGTCCTAAAATCGGTAAAAATCTATATAAACAGTACTGTGATATTGTCGAACAATAAATGTCGTAAAGATTAAAACATTTATTGTTCTAACTACATTCAATCAAGCTCTTTCATCCAATGGTGGAACAAAGCGACTTGGAAGGTCCTACTAGACGATTGTCGCAGTCTAAAATGGAAATGCAGCCCTTAAGTGAAACACAGAAAAGCCAACTTAAAAGTGAACTAGAGATAGAGATAAGGAAGTTTATGAGTACATTAAATCGGTACGCTTTTACATTATAAACATTTATTTGTAATCTCATTTATGAAATCGTCAAGTGGTCAAACAAATTTGATTTTCTTTCTATCATAGCGCCATTGAATACATGGAAAGCGAAATAAAAATTAAGATTCCAATTATTCCCGAGCTTGAAGTTCCAAGCCCGAATTTGCCACTATTAGCCAAAAACAAGCAACTAGTAGCACAGTTAGAAACTCTTTCTCAAGAATGGGAACAACGAATTTCAAACATTCTTGAAAATGAGCTACCCACAAAACCCCGTCAGTTTACTCCCCTTTCAGAACTGGAGTTTTGGCGAGATCGCAACTCGATGCTATCTGCTGTTTATGACCAAATTCAATGCAAAGAGGTGCGTCGAGCTGGACAAGTTCTGAGTCTCGCCAACTCTGACGTCCTTCCAGGACTGGAATACCAACAGACAGAATTGTTGAGAAGCTTACAGGAGGCAAGGGACGTTAGCAGGTTCCTCTCCACAATTGAAAGACATTTGAAAACGTTAACATACAACAACAGCTTTGTGGAAATGACGGACGCAATCCCTCACATCATGGAAGGTCTACAGCTTGTCTGGATGCTGTCGCGGCATTATAACAAAGATGAACGCATGTGTGGTTTGTTGGAAATGATTGCCAAACTCTTGTATGATCGCACGACAGCATCTTTGCATCCAAGAAGTTTGTTTAAAAAGTAAGGGTATTTTATGATGGCATTAGATATAAGTTATGATGAGTATACAAGTTTTTCGTTGCTCCTTTGTCCATCCAGGGATCCCACGACTGCCCTTGAGCTGGCTGATACTGCCAGAATATTGCTTACAGCCTGGAAAGAAAGTTATATGGAGACGAGAGAGAAAATTGAGCAAGCAGGGAAAGGTGCAAGATGGGACTTTGACAGGAGCAAGTTGTTTCCGAAAACGGACTACGTTTGTGTTATTGCTCAACACTTGTCCGAAATTGCAATTTTGCTCACAGAGTTTCAGAACTTTTTTGGGCCAGAAATCAAAGCTGTTGTTGGTGACCCGAGGAAAATTGAGGAAGCGCTAAAGAAAGCATTTGCTCTTGTAAAGCCATTTATTGATGTGAGGTTTGACCCGTTCCTCCAATCCAATCAGAAGCTCTGGGTTGAGTTGTTGGAGAGCTTGAAGAAGGAAGTGCAAATTCTGGAGGCTGAAGCAAAGAGTTTCATAGATGAAGCTTTTGTTACCATAAAGTATGTAAATAAATATCTGTGGTTGTGGTTATAAGGTGTAAACTGCAATTATGCATATACATTTCTCTAATCATGATTACGACTGTTTGGCTACAGGTCTGCAGATGCAGCTTTTGAAATGTTAATGAAGTTCAAGTTCATCGAGACAAGGGAAGGAATCCATCAAAAACTCATGAAAAAATTTGATGATACGCTCATGATTTATATTTTAGAAGTTAGAAATGTTAAGGAGTTTTTTGATGTAAGAAGGAAAAATTTCCTTACAATTTCCACTGATTTTAATATAATAGAAGCATAACTCAAAAGAATTACTTTAATTTTCAGTTAAATCGCGATAATCCACCCATTCTCAAATATAACCCTCCGGTGGCTGGAAGGATTTGGTGGGTGCGGGCACTTTTCTATTACATTAAGAAATCAATCGTAACCTTTAGAACTCAGCCAGACGTCATTGGGACGGACGTGGGACAACAGGTATCTATAACTGTATTCATTAGCTTTGATGACCCAAACGAGTAGCCTTTTATCGGGGTTAGTTTCTGACATGAACACCTAAACGTGTTAATAATTATATTGTAGGCCTGTAAAGAATACTTAAGCTTAGCAAAAGAGATGAAGGCTTATGAAGACTCCTGGTACATTCATTGGTGTGAGGTGTCTGCACAAACCATGACCACAAGTTTAAGAAAAAATGTCTTTGTGAGGGTTCCTGCTCGAAAAGAATGTAAAGACGCTAATACTACTGCAGTTTTTAGTTTAAATCTCCAACTGCACTTTCTGTAAATCATTTGCCATGTAACACTTTTGTTTTTGCAGTGGGGCCACTGTTGGAGCAAAATAAAGACAAGAAGGTGATCAGGGTTAATTTGGCTGCCGAAGTGATGGAAATGGTACAAGAAGCTATACATTTGGAGCAAATGGGCTACAGAATCAGCGAAGGAGTTAGAAATGTGTCGCTTCTCCGAGAAACATTGATGAGCAATGCAAGAACACTAGCATTGATTTTGGATCACTATTACGCAGTCAGAAGATGCTTGAGATCTCACGAGGTTCTTAAATACAGTGATTTTAAATCATTTACAATGGAGATCTTTCTCGTATCTGCAATGGTTTTTCATTTGATTGTTTAGGCTGACTTTATGGAGAAATGTATACGAAACCTGGAAAAGAATTTTGACCAAGGGCTTTTGCGCCTTAATTGGACTGCGTTAGGAATACCTGACTATGCGGGCAGTCTGTCTGGAATAATTCAGGCATTCGATGGGACTGTTAGTCAGCTCAACAAAGTAGCTAAAGATGTGAGAGCTCGAGTTTTGGAAATGAAAACTCATAAGCTATTTAAGGAACCTCCGTATAAGAAGAATCCCATTGGGCTGCCGATCCTCGATTGCTGGGTTTGTGCCTTTTACTAATAGAAGCACATAATAATTTTACAATGTACATAATATAGTCAAGAGAAAGTTCATCATTTGGCTGCTCATTTGTACTCTTTCAGGACTACTTTCAATACTGGGAAAGCTGTCGAAGTACTACTTGGGAAAAGTTGCTTCTTCTATACCGGGGCTTGGCTCCATTGTTCTTGAAACTTGAAAATCTAGCTTATGGACGAACTACAGGGAAAATGAAAAACTTTAGAAAATATTACTCGTATTGGGAAAAATGTGTTTTTCGCTTCCTTTCCAAGTAAGGAAATCCCTTGAATTACTCGTTCCTGCTCGTTTCTTAAATGCTTTCTCCGAAAAACTCATAAGCGCACTTTATTCTCATTTGTGTCAATTTAGGGTTGTAGTAAGAAGTCTGCATGCATTTGAAATTCGAATGACTCAGAATGAACCCCTGTTTGATGTGGAGGCTGTTTTAGCTCAACCAGAAATACGGATTACGCCAACAGCCCATGAAATCTTTTCTTTAGTTGCACAGGCATCTCGACAGTGTGTTGAAGGTACAAAAAGATTTGTTCGCTGGAGAAGAGGATCCTGCGTTGAAGTAACCCCTATTAGGCAACCGGAGGAGCCAGAGCCATTTGTATATAGTTACTTTCTTGATATTGGACGCTTGCCACGAGTCCTTGAGCTTTTGTTGCAGATTCAAGAAAATATGTTGGCAATTCTGAGAAACTTATGGAGCTACTTGAAAAAGTATTGCATACTCAAAATTGCACATATGTATAATTAATATTTTTTTTAAATTCCTACTTCTATAACTTACTATTTTGATGATTGAAGGTATCGAGCATTTAAGAATCTTTGGCTGTACAACAAAGAGAAAACATTAGAAATGTTTGCCCTCAAGAATCCACCAGTCTCTGCATACGACACAAAAATGTCTTTCTACACGAACATAATCAAGCGTTTGGAAGATCTACCTCCATACCGTATCGAGGGATGTGTCAGGTAATAAAAATTTAAGCATTATCGTAAATTATTAATTCATGATATTTACTTCTTCTTGATGTAGGCTTGCTTAAAATTTAATAGATTAAATGTGCGACCCCTTCAAATTGGTATCGCCAAGTGTGCACGAGAATGGGTTGTGAAACTTGGGGAATTTCTAGCTATCAGTACAAAAGAACTGAACCTGGAATTTGACAAGCTAGTGGGAGAGTTCGAAAAGAATCTTCACATACTTCCTCGGAATGTTGATGAGTTGAAGAAAGTATTCTTGACAGTGCAGGCAATTCAATCTTCTACCATTGATATGGAAGGCCGTTATCGAGATCTTTGCAAGAGATACGCCGTTCTGCAGGCATATAGCATTGACGTCAGTGATGATGAAGTAGTTTTATTAGAAAATTCCTGGAGGAGGTGGCAGACACTGTGGCTGCATGAAATTAAAGTTGTGAAGAAACGAATGGAGCCCGTCAAACTTCGCTTCAAGAAAATGACTCTGGAAGGACGTGACAAGTTCAGAAAGGAGGTGCAAGCATTTGTTAAACGGTACTTTTCCAAAGGACCTGGAACTGTCGGGGCCGAACTTGAGAGAGGCTTAGACGTTATGGAGGTAGGTTGATTTAAAACATTTTGTTATACATAAAGTCGGATATTCGGCTGAATTAAACATACTTTACTGTAAAAATTTAGAAATATCAAGACGAGTACAAAGCCATGATGGACAAGAAAGAAGACATGGCCAATTCTGAGAAACTCTTTGGGCTAGATTTTACATCTTACCCTGAACTAATAGAAGTCAGTAAGGACATTGAAAATCTTGAAGTACTATACAACCTGTATACTGACCAGCGTGATGCAAGAGCTCAGTGGTCTTCGACACTGTGGGTCAATTTGAATCCTCAAGCTTTGGTGGATGGAATCGATGAATACATTCGTACTTTCAAAGCGCTACCTAAACATATTCGAGGTTGTGAAATTTCAAAGCACGTGGAAGAGAAAATGAAAGAATTTAAAAGGTCTGTTCCACTTTTTGTGGATTTGAAACACGAAGCATTGCGTCCACGTCACTGGAACATGCTTATGGACAAAACTGGTGTCCATTTTGAAATGGCTCCTGATCGATTCACTCTTGGAAAATTGTTTGCGATGGAGCTGCATCAATACTCAGAGGCTATAGCAGAAATTATAGCTACTGCTATCAAGGAATTGTACATTGAAAAGTGTGTTAAGGAATTGACAGAGGTAATTTACAAAACTAAATTACTCATGTAACCTTGCTTTAGGTTGGAACATTAATGTTAATGTTGTTTACGTAGACATGGGACAACTACAAGCTCAATCTTATCAAGTACATTAAAAATGACGAGGATCGCGGCTGGATGATCGGTCCGATGGAAGATATGATGCAGATTCTTGACGACAACTTGGTTACACTGCAAGGAATTAGTGGATCTAGATTTATTGGACCCTTCTACAATGGTAAAGTTTGAAGCAATTAAGCTTTGAGATTGGTCCATCTAAATGCAATATGCAATACTATTTTTTCCAACAGTTGTAACAGCCCTGGAAAAGCAACTATCAACAATCAGTGAAGTGATGGAGAATTGGATAGTTACACAACGCAAATGGACTTACTTGGAAGGAATATTCACTGCTGGGGATATTCGTCAGCAGCTTGCGGAGGAAGCAAAGAGATTCGACGCAATCGACAAGTCCTTCCGGACCATGATGGCTGAAGCGTTGAAAAAGCCTTTAGTGAAACACAACTGTCTCATTCCAAACCGTCTGAATGATTTCAAAGCATTGATCAATGGATTGGATCGCTGTCAAAAATCGTTGAACGATTACCTAGAAGCCAAGCGAAATGCATTTGCGAGATTTTATTTCATTTCTGATGACGAGTTGCTCTCAATTCTTGGGCAAGGAGTTCCAAAATGTGTACAAGAGCACATGATTAAGGTATAATTATGTTGATAATATTGAATTTTATTTCAGACTTGCATCATTGTAAGTCTAAACTAAACTTACAAATAAACTTGCAATTCAATTGGATTGTAGATGTTTGATAACGTAGCCGCTTTGAAGTTGGTTGAAGTCGGCGAGGGTGAAACTCAAGTTCATGCAATGATCTCTGCTGAAAAGGAAGTTATGGATTTCCGGAATATCGTTCACTGCAGAGGTCGAATTGAAGAATGGATGAATGACGTTGTTGCAGAAATGCGTGTCACCAACAAGTTTATCACAAAGAAATCCATCTTTTACTACGGTAAAATGCTAAAGTCACGCGTGGAATGGATGCTGGATTTCCAGGGAATGATCGTTCTAGCTGCTAATCAAGTCTGGTGGACAGCGGAAGTGGAGGACGTTTTTTATCGAATCAAACTAGGAGAAAAGAGGGCCATGAAAGAATATCTCGAGTTCATGAATAAACAATTAGATGATTTGGTTGTAGCAGTTAGATCAGATCTGAGTGGAAATGACAGAAAGAAATATAACACTTCTCTAATTATTGATGTACATGCAAGAGACATTATAGAGACGTTTGTGAGAGATTCAATCATGGACGATCAAGAGTTTGAGTGGGAAAGTCAGCTCAGGTTTTATTGGGTGAAAGCTGTTGATGGGCTAATGGTTAGGCAATGCACAGGAGCTTTCGATTACGGATATGAATACATGGGTCTAAACGGGAGATTGGTCATCACTCCCCTTACAGATCGAATCTACTTGACAATTACTCAAGCTTTATCATTCTTTTTGGGTGGTGCACCTGCTGGCCCTGCAGGTAATAATAATTATTATATTGCTTCACCTTGATAAAATGATGATATATTGTTTGGGGCATATTGATTCAACCGAGATTTCCCTTTTGTTTAGGAACTGGGAAAACGGAAACCACTAAAGATTTGGCGAAAGGTAATTTAAACAATTTAACTAGGATTCCCGAACGTTAATTTAACACTTTTAGATTTACTTTACCAATCTGTAATCCTATATTGTTTATAGCATTGGGGCTTCTATGCGTAGTAACTAATTGTGGAGAAAATATGGATTACAAAGCAGTTGGAACAATTTTCGCTGGATTATGTATTTGTGGGGCATGGGGATGTAAGTGGAAAATGCTATATTCAAATTTAAAAAGCATCAATGGTGAAATACTAACTTAGGTATCTGTAAACTTGTCTTGATGCTGTTTTCCCTCATGACTGTAGGCTTTGATGAATTTAACCGGATTGATATTTCCGTTTTGTCCGTCATTTCCACGCAGATTCAAACAATAAGAAATGCCTTAATGACAAAGTTAACATTGTTTGAGGTACGCTACAGTATTTAAACTATGCTACATGGAGCTAGTAATCAAACACAACGAAAGTTTAAGCAGCATGAGCTTTGTTTTTGTTTTTCAGTTTGACGGGCAAGAAATAAGACTTGATCACAAAGTTGGTAAGTCCATATGCTCAGAGCCTCAAATTAATCTAAAACTGTTTGGCACGCTGAACTTCATTATCTACATAATTTATGCTTAATGATGTAATGCTTTCTTTGTTTTTAGGAATTTTCATCACAATGGTATTCAAATCTGAAAGACGATGAGCGTTTTCAAACATTACATTACACAATTCTAGATACATGCAGGGCCAAACTATATTTACTTTTTTCTACAGAACCCTGGATATGCTGGGCGAACAGAGCTACCAGAATCTGTGAAAGCCCTTTTCCGACCTGTCGTATGCATTGTTCCAGATTTGGAAATGATTTGTCAGATCATGTTGTTTTCTGAAGGATTCTTGCAAGCCAAAGTCTTAGCTAAAAAAATGACAGTCCTCTACAAACTGGCAAAAGGACAACTTTCCAAACAGCACCATTACGACTTTGGACTCCGAGCTTTAAAGTCTGTTTTGGTGATGGCTGGGGACTTGAAAAGGAGCGCACCAGACTTGGACGAAGACTTGGTGCTCATGAGAGCCCTGCGTGATATGAACTTGCCCAAGTTTGTGTTTGAAGATGTGCCATTGTTTTTGGGTCTAATTCAAGACTTATTCCCGGGGTTGGACTGTCCCCGAGTTCGCTACGCAGATTTCAACCAGGCTGTGGAAGACAGTCTTCAGGAGGAAGATTACATTCAAGTTCCAGATCAAATTGACAAAGTAGTACAGTTTTACGAGACGATGATGACGAGATGGTCTACAATGCTTGTGGGACCAACGGGAGGTGGCAAAACCACTATTTGCAATGCTCTTTGCAAAGCTCAAACAAGACTAGCGATGCCAACAAAAACTTACGTTCTCAATCCAAAAGCAATCAGTGTCAGTGAGCTGTATGGTGTCCTGAATCCAGCCACAAGAGACTGGACAGATGGATTGCTTTCCAGCATATTTCGAGATATTAACAAGCCTACCGATAAGGTAGAAAGGAGATACATTGTGTTTGATGGGGATGTTGATGCTTTGTGGATTGAAAACATGAATTCTGTTATGGATGACAACAAATTACTTACCCTGCCAAACGGTGAAAGAATTCGGTTACAAAAACATTGTGCTCTCTTATTCGAGGTATACCTTCGTCTTTAAAAAAAATACAAAACGTCAATGTTGAATGATGTCTAAATGCATAAAAAATCATTTTGTTTATGTGATGTAAGGTGGGAGATCTACAGTACGCCTCTCCTGCAACTGTTTCTCGAGCTGGAATGGTATTTGTAGACCCAAAGAATTTAGGGTACATGCCATATTGGACACGTTGGGTGAATGCAAGAAATCCCGTGGAACATGATGATCTTCATGGTCTTTTCAACAAATATGTGCCAAAGCTTATTGATTTAATTTTAGAAGGAATCATAAATGATGTACAGGGACAAAAATTAAAAACGATCATCCCTCAATCAAATCTAAATATGGTCAGCATATAGCATACATTACAATTTTCAGGAAAAGGAACATAATCCCCAGGTTTATTAACGCTTTCAATTTAAATGAATAGGTAACGCAATTATCCCACACGCTCACATCCATTTTGCCAAGTCAGCCAGGCGGGGACACGGAAATGTTTTTCCTGGTTGCAATCTACTGGTCACTGGGTGCATGTTTGCTTGAAGAAAGTCGTGAGATTTTCGATTCGTACTGCCGTGAGCTGTCTACGTTGACCCAAGTTGCTGACAAAGATAACTACGCCAAAACAGGCATGTTCGAAAAATGAGCTTTAATGAAATCGTAACGTCTTCTCAGAATAATACAACTATCGTTGACTCAAAACTCGTTGGGCAATTTCAGGTGAAATGCCGACGATGCATGGAATGATGTACGAATACATTTGGTTTGACGACCACAAAGAGTGGCGTCCCTGGAAAACGTTGGTTCCAGCCTATCAGTATAATCCCGAAATGACTTTCTCCCAGATACTTGTGCCAACGATTGATACAGAGAAAACAACATGGGTATTAAAGCTAATGGACAAGGTAAATGAATATTTCATACAGAAATTATGAAAGGTTCTTTCTTTCGAAAAAGGTATAATGCTGCTTTAAATTACAAAATGTTTTTCACTTCAGATAAAACGACCAACGGCCTTAATTGGTGATACTGGCACATCAAAAACGGCGACCACACAAGCGTATGTTAACAGTTTGAATACAGACTTCAATATCGTAATCAACATGAATTTCTCCTCGAGAACATCATCCATGGATGTTCAGCGTTATATTGAAAGTAATGTTGAGAAGAGAACCAAAGAGGTTTATGGACCACCACCTGGGAAGCGAATTTTGGTGTTTATAGATGACATGAACATGCCTCAGGTAGATAAAATACAATAAAACTACCTCCTCATTGATCGGACATATGTTAAAAATCCTTTTGTTTAAATTTTTAATGAAAGGTTGACACTTACGGAACTCAACAGCCGATAGCCATGTTAAAGCTATTGGTTGACAAGGGTGGCATATATGATCGGGGCAAGGACCTTAATTGGAAGTCTATCAAAGATATTAGTGAGTCTTTTAAACATTTTCAGTTTGCTAGCGTTCAATTATACTACTCTCATTTAATGCATGATCCATTTTAATAGCTTACGTTGCCGCAATGGGAAAAGCTGGAGGAGGTCGTAACGAAGTTGATCAGCGTTTCATGTCACTTTTCTCCGTATACAACATGACTTTCCCCACAAATGCCGTGCTGGAACACATTTTCACTTCGATTTTCCATGCTCATGTAACGCACTACCACTTTTCAGATGCTATCAAAGAATTGGTTTCACCAATTATCCATGCATCATTGGAACTTTTTGAGGTTTGGAAAATTAAAATAGTTTGAAAGCGTTATTGGAGCATTCGCTTTAAATTTTATATCCACTCCATACAGACCGTTATGAAGGAACTACCACCAACACCGACTTGCTTTCATTATATTTTCAACATGCGAGATTTATCCAGGATCTTTGCTGGTCTTTGCCAAATTACTCCGGAAAAGTTCCACCTCTCCAAACATTTAATTCGAGTGTGGAGAAACGAATGCTCGTAAGCCTTGAAAATTGACTAAATAACCATTTCAATTTGCATGTACTTTAAATGAAGGGTACTACCTAAAACTTAATTGCATATGTTTCAGGCGCATATTCTGTGATCGATTAATCAACAAAAAGGTAAGGGAATCGCATTACTTGTACTTCTAATGGGCTAGGTATTTACAACATGTTTAAACGACAAACTTTTTCTTTACAGCACATTCGACTGGTTAATGAGTTTATTGAAGAAATAATTGAAGACAACTTTGAGAATTATGCTGATTATGCACTTAAAAATCCGCTCCTGTTTGGGGACTATCGAAATGCTTTGGAAGAAGATGCGATACGCATTTACGAAGACATTTTGGATTACGATGCTTGCAAAGCACTCTTCCAAGAGGTTAGTTAATTTAAAAGGCTTACTTTTAGGAACTATATTATTCATACTATACTATAAAAATGATCAATCTTCATAAAATACTCTTGTAGTTACTTGAGAATTACAATGAGACCAACACCAAAATGCAACTGGTTCTGTTCGATGATGCGCTAGAGCATCTCACCAGAGTTCAGCGAGCCATAAGAATGCACAAAGGGCATTGCTTGCTAGTTGGAGTTGGAGGTTCGGGACGCCAGAGTATATGTAAATTGGCAACGCACACGGCTGGCTATAAACTGTTTGAGATAGCTTTATCAAGGGGTTACAGCGAATATCATTTCCGAGAAGATATGAAGAAGCTGTACAATGACCTTGGAATTCTAAATAAGCAAACAACATTTTTATTTGGAGACACACAAATTGCCGAAGAAGGTAGAATATGGTATTCCAATGAAATAATGCCGTTCAAAAAGGCATTCGAATACAAGCTTTCTGATATTAATAGGTTTTCTGGAGTTGATTAACAACATGTTGACGGCCGGAATGGTGCCAGCATTGTTTACTGATGAGGAGCGTGAAAATATATTGGGAGCCATTCGTGAAGAGGCAAAGAAAAATGCAGGAGCCATTATAAAGTAGGCAATATTATAAGCCCAACACGTCATTACTTTTAAACGTAAATAATGAACGTATACATATTAATTTGTCTACTTCAGGGAAACAATTTGGCAGTATTTCATCCAGAAATGTGTCGGAAATCTGCACATAGTTTTGGCAATGAGTCCTACAGGAGAGGCTCTTCGAACAAGATGCAGAAACTTTCCTGGTCTTGTGAATAACACGTATATTGATTGGTTTCAGCCATGGCCGAAGCAGGCTTTGTTTGCTGTTGCAACTGTTTTCTTTAACCAGGTCAGTAATAAAAAAATTAATTAATGTCATAATAATATAATTTGTGTCAAAGTTTATTTTAAACGAATGAACTTTTTTTTTGTTCAAACAGAACCAATTGATTCCAGTAAAGTACAAAAAGAGTATTGTGAAGCATGTTGTTCACGTGCACTCCACTGTTCAGAACTACAGTGCGGAATTCATGATAAAGTTGAGACGAAACAACTACGTGTCCCCCAAGCATTTCTTGGATTTCCAAGTGACATACGTTCAACTTTTCAAAGACAGACTTGCATACATCACAGCTCAATGCAAGCGTTTAGCTGATGGAATAAAAAAGATTGCCGATGCTAAAGTGGAAATTGAAGGTCTCAATAAGAAACTTGTAAAGTCCAAGAAAGTGATGGACGAGAAGACGAGGGCTTGTGAAATTCTACTGAAGGAAATTGTATCTCGCACATCAGAAGCCACCGAAAAGAAAGAGATTGCGATTGAAAAGGGGAAAGAGATTGAGGTACAAAGTCGAATAATCCAACGTGAGAAAACTGAAGCTGAGAGCGTACTAGCTGAAGCTTTGCCAGCATTGGAAGCAGCCCGTCTAGCCCTGCAAGAGCTGAATAAGAACGACATTGTTGAAATCCGATCATTTGCAACACCTCCGAAAGCCGTGCAGGTGGTTTGCGAATGCGTCATGGCGTTGAAAGGGATTAAAGAATCGGGTTGGAAGGCGGCAAAAGGAATGATGGCAGAACAAAACTTTTTGAAAGGTTTAATGGAAATGGACGTGGATAGTATCACTCCAGCAATGCATAAAAGAGTGCATGACACGTTAGAAACTGCCAACCTAACGATGAACATGACGGTTGAAGGTGTACGTGCAGTCTCTCGAGCAGGCGCTGGTCTTCTAAAGTTCGTGGAAGCTGTGATGGGCTTCTGCATTGTCAACTTTGAAATCAAGCCGAAGCGAGATGCTGTGGCAAAGTTGGTGAACACATTTAACAAAGCGAAGGCCGAGTTGGATAAGACAAACGCTCGAGTTCAGAGATTAGAAGAAGAGCTGGACGCGCTGCAAAAGAAGTATGATGAAGCCATGGTGGAAAAACAGATCCTAGAAGATGAGTACAACGTGCTAATGTTGCGGTTGTCGAATGCAGACCGATGTAAGTAGCAATTAGTAAATTGCACCTATAATTAAAAACTGCGTGTAAGGGGTTTATGGTGTTAAAATATTGTATAAATGTATATCACAGTGATCACGGGTCTCAGTTCTGAAAATGAGCGATGGGAGAAAGATTTGGGTGACTTAAAGCGGAGAAAGAAATGGCTTCTTGGAGACTGTCTAATAAGTGCGGCTTTCCTTGGCTATACTGGTGCTTTTAGCTGGGAATACAGAAAACAAATGATTTACGAAGACTGGTTAAACTTCCTGGATGAAATGGAGCTGCCACGTAATCCCCGGTACAGGGTGGAGAATATTCTTACTGATGATGTGGAAACCTCACGTTGGTCATCTGAAGGACTTCCCAATGATGAGCTGTCCGTTCAAAATGGTATCCTTACATTGAAGTCCAGCAGGTTTCCACTTTGTATTGATCCCCAACAGCAAGCCTCGCAATGGATAAAAAAGCGAGAAGAATCCAACAACTTGAAAATGGTCACTTTTAATGACACAGACTTTCTACGTCAACTTGAGTTAGCCATAAAATATGGCTACCCTGTACTATTTCAAGATGTTGAGGAGTATATCGATCCCGTGATTGATAACGTGCTGGAAAAGAATGTGAAGCAAGATCAAGGCAGACTATTTATTGTTTTGGGTGACAAGGAAGTAGATTATGACCCAGGCTTCAGACTTTATCTCAATTCTAAGCTGGCAAACCCCAAGTTTTCTCCCGGTGTCTTTGCCAAGTCGATGGTGATAAACTACACTGTAACAGTTCAGGGTTTGGAAGGACAGTTGCTTGGAGTAGTGGTTGCCCAAGAAAGACCTGATTTGGAAGAACAGCGAAATGCCATAATCAAGGAGACGAGCGTGAACAAAAAGCTTTTGAAAGATTTGGAGGATACGCTTCTTCGAGAGTTGAGTCAGTCTCAAGGAAGTATGGTGGACAATATTGATTTGGTAAATGCCGTAGATGAAACTAAAAAGAAGGCAGACGAAGTCTCAGAGAAGTTGGCTCTTGGGGCGAAAACTGCAATGGATATTGAACGGCTTCGAGATGGTTACAGACCAGCTGCCACGAGAGGAGCTATTTTGTTCTTCGTTTTGAGTGACATGAGCCAAGTCTCATCCATGTATCAATACTCACTTTCCAGTTACCTCGGTGTTTTTACTTTCTCGCTCAAAAAAGCCATTCCAGATCCAGTTTTAAAGAAGAGGCTAAAAAACATTATTAATTGTCTGACCGTAAACGTTTACGACTACGGTTGTACAGGAATATTCGAAAAGCACAAGTTGCTGTACTCGTTCCAAATAGCGGTGAAATTGGAGGAAAGTGAAGGCAATCTGACACAAAAGGAGCTCGAATTCTTTATCAAGGGGAATGTTTCTGTTGATAAATCCGATAAAGAGAATCCCTACTCGTGGCTTCCTGAAAAGGTAATAATAATTACTAAATGACATTATCTGGTTGAGAATGATCTCGAGTCACCCCAAAACCTATCTGTGACCTTGAACGTGAAATGCAGTGAGGCTTCTTGGCAATAAATTCTTAATTGATGCATGCATTTTGATTACAGTCATGGGAAGACATTGTGAAACTGGTTCAAGACTTTGCAGATCCGTTTGTTGATCTTTTTAAAGAGATCAAAGATAATGAAGCAATGTGGAAAGAGTGGTACGACAGCGACCAACCAGAAGCATTGTTTCCGATGCCATACGAAGAGGAAATGAGTAACTTCAACACGTTAATGGTAAGTAAACCTTTTGAACTAATATGTCTTCCAAAGCACACTACATTCTGAGACCACATTTAAAATTTTCATTTAGTTACTCCGTTGCTTCCGTGTGGACAGAGTTTATCGAGGAATAGTTCAATACGTTTCTGAAGTTATGGACGAGCGGTTTGTAACACCTCCTGTTATTAGGTACAAAGTTCTGTTTAATTTAAGTTTACCAAAAACCATCCTGTATCACTGCAGTGTGAAGTAACGTCAAAAGTATTTCTTTGTAGTTTTGATGCTATTTATGAGCAAGCCACCGTAAACATGCCAGTGGTGTTCATTTTGAGTCCTGGCTCTGAGCCTTCATCAGACATTCAGAAGCTGGGAGACCGTGTTGGAATGGACCTTGATCATATCAAGTTTATTTCTCTAGGTCAAGGGCAGGAACAGGTGATCACAATGCCCCATTTTTATGTTGCTATACTGTAGTAAATAATATTAGTCACTGCTAATCTTTGTCCTCATTAGGCTGCAATGAATCTGCTAGAACTAAGTGCAGAAAAGGGTTATTGGCTAATACTCCAAAATTGTCACCTGCTCCTTCGATTCGTAAGGGAGTTTGAAAAGAGCTTGGAGAAAATGGGTAAACCACACCCTGAATTCCGACTGTGGATGACCACAGATCCAACACCAGCTTTTCCTATTGGAATTCTACAAAAGTCCCTAAAAGTTGTCACTGAACCTCCAAATGGACTCAAATTAAATCTTAGAAACACATACGTCCGTATGAATTCACAGACAATTGAAGAATGCAAACACGGTGTTTTCAAGCCTTTGGTCTATGTACTAGCATTTTTCCATGCTGTGGTTCAAGTAAGTCGTGGTAAAAATAAGTCGAGGATTTATCAACAATGACTGATTCATTCATACTCGTATTTCTTAATAATAGGAGCGAAGAAAATACGGGAAAATTGGTTGGAATATAGCTTATGACTTTAACGAGTCGGATTTCACAGTTAGTCTTCAAATTCTTCAAACATACCTAAACAAGGCGTTGGAAAACAAGGATGTTCGCTTGCCATGGGGCAGTCTGAAATACCTTATTGGTGAAGTGATGTACGGTGGCCGAGTTATAGACGACTTTGATCGGAGAATTGTAAAAACATACATGGATGAGTACATGGGAGACTTTTTATTTGACGAGTTTCAACCATTCCATTTTTACCATGATGAAACGGTAGATTACGTCATTCCGGATGACGGTGTTCGAGAAACATATATCGGTATGTTTTTGAAAAAAAGTTAATTTTATGTTCAAATGATGATGCAGTTTGAAAGATTTTTCAATTTTTTAATAATGTAGAATCTATTGATGAACTACCACTGGAAAATAGCCCAATGGTATTTGGACTTCATGCTAACGCGGAGATAGGTTACTACAGCGAAGCCGTGAAGAATATGTGGATACATATGATCGACTTGCAACCTCAAACAGTTTCAGCAGGAGGAGCGACAACACGTGACCGTTTTATTGATTCTACTGCTCAAGACATTCTGCACAAACTTCCTCAACTCTATGAAATGGATGTTTTGCGAAAGAAGTACGGCTTGACACCAACACCTACGACAATTGTTTTACT
Source organism: Orchesella cincta (assembly GCA_001718145.1). Lineage (NCBI taxonomy): Eukaryota > Metazoa > Arthropoda > Collembola > Entomobryomorpha > Orchesellidae > Orchesella > Orchesella cincta. The sequence continues at coordinate 18,303 of LJIJ01000456.1, forward strand.
GCAAGAAGTTGAGAGGTTCAACTTTTTGATAACGAGAATGAGAAATACGCTAAAGACTTTACGACGCGCTATTGCGGGAGAAGTTGGAATGGATGCGGTGTTGGATAATGTGTCTAATCGGTTGTACAATGGTCTAATACCTGATACGTGGTTGAAGTTGGCTCCAGCTACGAGGAAACCTCTTGGAAGTTGGATCAATCACTTTTTGAAACGATATGCTCAATATGAATACTGGGTATGTTACGGATACTTGCTATGTTCAATAGGTTTTCTAGTATTATTAAACATATATGAATTCTATCATTTACAGATTAACATATCGGAGCCAAAGGTCATTTGGTTATCTGGTCTTCAGGTCCCCGAATCTTATCTTACTGCGTTGGTGCAAGCAGCATGTAGGCGCTACAACTGGCCCCTTGACAAATCTACGTTGTACACCCAGGTTACAGACATGACTGACCCTTCCAAAGTGTCTGACAAGCCATCTCAGGTTTTTTAACAATATCTACTTCATTTATAAACTAAAGATAAATCCCAACTTTGGTTTACAGTATTCATACATATTTTTTGCAGGGGTGCTATGCCACCGGGTTGTATTTGGAAGGAGCGTCATGGGATTTGGAGAAAGGGGCATTAGGTAGATCCCGACCTAAAGTGCTCGTGGAAGAGCTACCTATTTTAACTGTCATTCCGATTGAAGCGAACAAGTTGAAATTACAGGTAAACTGATGAATAGCACTTTTATTGCTTTGATAGATTTTTATTACTATATTTTAAAACTATCTATAAACCATAAACTCAATCATTATGGATTTTTTTGGTTTCAGAACACATACAAATGTCCAGTGTACACAACTTCCCTTCGACGGAACGCGATGGGAGTAGGATTGGTTTTTGAAGCTGATTTACATACTGTAGACCATAATAGTCATTGGGTTCTTCAAGGTGTTTGCCTGACATTGAACTCGGATGATTAATAATATACATTGCATGCATGTAGAAAGTATCAGGTTAATTTTGTATTTAAAAGTGTATAGCAGTAAAAGTTCATACTAGTAATTTCTCACAAAACCATTGAACCGCAATAAAAATTTTATACCCTGAAAGAGCCGTTGATATATTGATGATTTTTTTTACTTAATGATGCTCAACATCAAAATGAGATAAGTTGCTGCATGCTGCAAGAACCTTTTCAACCGATGCTGGAGAGTCCATACGAAACGTAGATCCCCAACCTAGTTGTTTTCGAAATTGTCTCACAGCATCTTTTATTGCAAAGTAAACCGAATTTGCTAGTAGTAAGGGCGGTTCTCCTACAGTCTAGAACATAACAAAGTCAATCAAGTGTTAATGTCAAAGGTAAACTAGTAAATGAAAATTCTCATGGGTTCGAGTAGAGTACGTACTTTGGATGAATATATTGCTTTTGGATTTCCTGAACCCGGTAAGAACGACACGTTGAATTCTAACGGGATATCCAACGCTGTTGGAATTTTATAGGTCAATGGTCCCGTAGTTTGTAAATGGCCTGCTTTATCGGTGATCAGTTCTTCAAGAGTGAAAAGTCCAACTCCTTGCATAAAAGCACCTTCAATTTGACCAATGTCAATGGCAGGATTCAAGCTTTTGCCAACATCCATTACTATATCAGTTCTTAAGATCTGTATAGTTTCAAATTTATTACATAATGGTTGATTTAAAAGCATTCATTGCTAAACAAGCTCCAAACAAACAAAAACATATCCACAAGAAAAGATACTGAAACAAACATCATTAACCTGATATTCTCCAGTTAAGCAATCAACCTCTACTTCGCTACAAGCAGCACCAGAAGTAAAATACGTAAAAACATTTCCATGTTTGTATTCGTTCCATCCAACACCCGGATCTCTAAAATTATATGTGGACCATTAATCTTTATGGATGTAAATAATATGGAATGAGAAGTTATCAGTATAGTAAAAAAAAATCCCACTTGTAGAATCCGGTTGCTGATAAGCTAACACGATCTAGGTAGGTTTGGAGCACCATTTCATCCCATGTTGCACGAGGCATTGATTTATGGTATGGTTCCAGTCGTTTTGCAAGTTGTTGACATGCATCCTATTGTCAAAAATTTATTACTTGTACAATTATGTTAACATCCGTGTTTCAAATTAATCCAATTTACCAGAATTGCCATCCCATTCAAGTCCGAGCTCAAGCTTGCGGATGTCGGAGTTGTGTTGGGAATTTTGTCTGTTGACGTGTGCTCAACCCGGATCTTTGACGCTGGAATGTTTAATTCTCTGGTTGCAATCTGTAGAAATTTTAACTTCCATAAAATGTATTATACTACCCAATGTCAATGACATTCTCCTTATCACAATCCAAACCTGAATCATTTTACAATGAATTCCCTGCCCTAACTCAACACCACCGTGGCTGAGCAAAACGGAACCATCCTTGAAGATTACAACAAGAGCAGCAGCTTGGTTGAATGGTAAGTGAGTGTATCCAATGCCAAAATGACATGGGGTTATATAAAGACCTCGCTTCCGATACAACTGAGTGCTTTATCAATAACAACAATAAGCGAATTCATGATTTCTTATGAAAATTAATGATTATGTTCTGAAAATAAGATGTTAAACCTATTGAAAAACTCTGCGCTTCTCTTCCTATCAAAATATTGAGACATTTCCAGACACTCGTCCCAGCACCGTTCGATTGTACAATTTTCCAGAATTTGACCATATGGGGTCATATCACCTTCTTGATACATATTTAACTGGCGGATCTAAGTAGGAATTAGAAAAATTAACCTTAGAACAAATTTAGGATATTGGAGAAAGTCAGCAGGAGGTTGCATTATGCTTTACTCACTTCCGCTGGTTCTTTTCCCAAGTGTGCAGCAATTCTATCCAAAATGCTTTCAATGAAGTAGGCACCTTGTGTTGTGCCTGGTCCTCTGAATGTCGTATTGGAAGGGCGATTTGTTCGGCAAAGTTTTCCTTCAATGTCAAGGTTTGGAATGTTGTAGGCATTATCGATATTTATCACGGCGCGTTCCATCCCGACGAATGAAGCATCCAAAGAACACCCAGCATTAGCGTAAATGTACATTTTTACAGCAAGCAATTGACCAGAAGAAGTAAATCCAATTTGATAATTCGCCGCATAGGGTTCACGCTTGCCACTGATCATCATGTCCGTCTTTCTGCTCAAGACGCACCTTGCTGGTCTTCCAAATCTGAAAAATAAAGCAACATCTTCAACTTTACAAATGTTTTTTCTCAAGCTCCACACCACTTAAATTGATTGCATTAAATTACATATGGTCATTACTTTTTGGCCGCTAACGCTGCGGGCAGCGCTACGAGAAGAGATCGGGTGTCTTTTCCTCCAAACCCTCCTCCTATTCTTTTAACTGTGACGGTAACTTGATTGGCATTGAGACCCAAAGCATTCGCTATGATGAGCTAAAATGAAAGCCTATGTTTAATATGTTGAGTATTCATCATTTATCAAGTAAAAATGAGCTTGAATACAAAGTACCTGAGTGTCGGTCAAATTCTGAGTGGAAGAAATTATTTCAAGATTTCCATCTTCCCCAGTTGGAACAGCTATGCAGCTTTGAGTTTCCATATAAAAGTGAAGTTGGCCTCCAAGGTTCATCTTACCAGACAAAGTATTCGCTGTACCTTGAAAAATCTTTTCGCAGTCGCCTTGAACTAGTTTATTGCCATGATTTTCAAAGTAAGACCCATGCGTGATTGCTTCCTATTTTCAGTCATATTTTTTAATCAGTAATCGGATTTTTTAAAACTTGGATCATGTCAATACAATAATTGGAATACACTTACCTCAATGGTTAGTATAATTGGCTCAACATCTTGATATTCTATTGTCACCGCTTTGGCAGCTTTCTTTGCTGTAAAGCGATCCCGAGCTACAATAGCACCAATAATTTGCCCAACGCAATGAACCTGGAAATTAAAAATTTCATTGGCATAACTGCATATGTACATCGAAAACTTTTAACTAGTACAATATGTGACCTTTTCCGAAGCAAAAATTTCTTCGTCTTGGACCAATACACCAAACGAATTATTTCCTTCTGCCAAGTCATGATGCGATAAGAACCCAACTACGCCATCCATCGTGAGCCCTTTGGTGGGATCTACCTTTTTGAGGATGGCATGTGCCCTTTCACTCAAAACTAAAGCGACAGAAAGTTCGTTTTCATATTTTGGAATATCATCACAATATCTTGCTTCTCCGGTGGCGTGCTTCAAAGAAGCCGAGTTTGGAATGGGTCTTCCTACCAGGTCGAAATATGGTTGATCTGCATCAACCTATTCGGAACGGGAACGGAGTCTCGTTTTATTGTTATAATGCCATGAAACATATTAGTTTGGAGTATACATTTGCAATAACGTACTTCTGAAAACACTTGCGTACTGCTAAATTCCAACAAAGCCAGGTCATCTGGGTTACTGCCACTGTCCAACGATGACGGTGGTGGGTACAAGCAATCCTGGAGGTGCTCATAGAACTTTTTAAATAAGCTGAAAATTCAAGTTTAAAAGGTCAAATCCAACTTACAAAAGTAAGGTGATACATATACGTGAGTAGGTGTTAATCTGAATTAAAATATTACATCCCTTACTTTGATGCTAATGCAGCTAAATACCTCCCAGAGTAAATGGGAGTGTTGACATTAATGTGAATAGTTTTGGAAATCTCTTCAGTAATTTGTCCAAACAGCTCTGCTGTTAAATTCCTGCAACAAAATTACCAAAAATGTCATAAACGTTGTAAATGTTTGTTAAAGTTTTGGTTTGCATGCATATTTTAATCCTTACTTTGGATTTTTCACGTAAGAAAATTGTAGTGAAAATCTTCGAATTGTACTTCCACCAAATGCCAAGCTAATTTTAGTGATTTTAGCATCCTTTTCACCTTCCGGTTGATGAACTTCTGTTTTTACTGCCACATTCATCACAGCTCTGTCAAAGAATCTCCTTCGGCTTAATTTGTAAGCCCATGTGTACTCTTGCTACAAACAAATTATTACAGTATTGCAGTTTGCAGTAGGTATTCATTGCTAAACGTGTTGCAATAAAATTAGAAAGTGTGTATTTACGCACCTGGGTTGTGAATGGAATCTTGACATTGACAATAATGCTTCGAGCAAAGGACTGTGGAAATGCAGCTTTGATTTCAGTATGTGCTTGTGAAACTGCAATTATTAAAAAAGCATTTACAAATTGAATGACATGATCAAAATCCAGAATGGTTTTCCGAATCTGCTTACCAGGATTAAAGCAGAGAGCACTAAATTCAAAGGCATTTGCTAGAGTTTGCAAATCTGATGCATTACTTTGAACTGAAAGGCATCCCCCGATTGTCTACACATCCAACAAATTGTTTGCATCTTTGCATTGTCATGTTTAATAATAATATATGGGTTTGCATAGAACAAAGAACTTACTGCAGCATTACGTATCTGTACAGATGCAAATCTCCGTAAAATCATAAGGATTGATTTTATAGATCGGCATTTCCAATCTATATATACAACGACCAATTTTTAGTAATTTTTAAATGATTTAATGCATGAAAGTACTTTTGATTTTGCAAACTCATAAACCTGGAAGTTTTTCTATTGTAGCATTAAGATGTCTTTCTATCTCAGCAACACTCAAGCCAGCCCCGATACAAATGTGATTTTCGTAAACTTCATAAGAATGCAACTCTTTCAGTCTACTAATTTGTATAACGCTACACTTGAGGAAACCTGGCTGCTCTGGACGAAACTCTTCAGAGGTACAACCTGAAACAAGTCTCGCATCTGGATTTCTTGCGAAGCATGACGTCAGCTCGAGGAGCGATTTGGGCTGAAACCACTTTACTTTTGGACCTTGAAATTCAACGTTTTGAAAACTGTGTGGTTTGTCACGTCGAAGCCGTCTCTATTAAAAAATTACTGACATCACATCTCTCTGAACTATGGATTTTGTTTCAAATGGGAATTAACATACCATTCGCTCTTCAATCTTGCTCAAGTGATCTTCACTGGAGTCACAACTTATGTGTCTTTGTTTTTCTATGCAGTTTTCGTTCACAACAATATCAATGTCTTCAATATCCGGAATGTTGTCTAGCTTTTTGGTTGGTTTGCATTTCCTAAATGATTCTAGTATGCTTCGGTAGCCCGTACAACGACAAAGATTACCTATAGTGTCAATATAAACCCTTTTGAAATGAGGTGATAATATTTTCATTGTCATACATGTCTGTTTTTTAAGTTTTACCTTGAACAATCTTTTTGACCCGGGCAATGTCCCAAGAGCTGTTGTTCATTGACATTCCGAACATACTCATTACCATACCTATTATTATCATACATAGATTTTTTGCCAAATTATAGATACAACAAACTGGCTCTGGCTATAGTTGATAATAATATTACAAGATATGTGTATTTACCAGGTATGCAGTAGCCACATTGGCTTCCGTTTCCCTTTGCAATAGCTTCCTAATAATTTCGAATGATATATTGATTCAGGTTTTGTAATTATTATATGATTTCTAGTATTTTTTATAAAGAAAGTAAGTACTTGAAACATATGACAAGAGTTGGTTTCTTTTGATGATAAATTTTCAATGGTCATGACATGAGATCCGTGACATGACACGATAGGAGTAACGCAGGCGTTAGCAGTATGATGCCTAGATTCAATTAAATTTTAAAATAATTATTATGAGCAACAAATGATGAAGCATCAGCGCATATTTTTTGTTTATGGTAAATTCGTCATTGCCATTACAAATCAGCTCCCAAATTTCATCATAACTTACTGAAAGCTGTCATCCTCTTTGTTGTATCTGGAAATGAAGACTGTGCAAGAACCACACGCTCCCTGCCCACAAGCGATTTTTGTCCCAACCAAACGCACTGGAAGGGGATAAAATTTCACAAATTAAATTAAACGCTTTGCTCAGCATACTGAAGTCTGTATTTTTATTAATAAATAGGGGCTACTTGAAACAAATTTAATATTTACGTTTTTCACGTAAAAAATACGCAAGAGACCATTCGGGGTCAATTTTATCTTCGCGGACCTGCAAAAACAGTATTTTTTTCCAGTTACTGAAGAATTATTTTTATGCATCCTTGATACAGGTTATTTCATCGATGAAATAAAATAAATGTGAACTATACAGTCTCGTAAAACACAACGTAGACAAATTACTCATAATTTAATTGCTCTGGCTAGACGCACTCACCAAGGTCCCATTTATGAGTACCAGAAATGGGGGCATTTTTCTCGTGGGAATAACTCGCAAAAAGGTTGGAGGGTAACAGCTTTTAAAAATCCTTCATATAAAGTCTTTTCTAAAGTTTGTTTTGATATTTAATACAGTTTTTTTTGCAAACTGTGAGCTCTATTTAGTGCAGAAAATTTTACGGAATGACAAATATGAATTATTATAAACTTCAAGAAGCCAACTATTTTAGTCATATATTATTGGTTTACATGCATATCAGTTCAATTCAACACATCTGCAACTTGAGATTATCTGCTAAGATGTAACCTCTCAGTCACACAGCCAGCATTATTATTATTATTATGACTTAACTACACAGCTGCAAAACATGGTGTATTTATATACATGTCCGAGCAAAACAATTCCCATCCCTCTTTCAACTTTACATGAATTATTGTCTTATGAATATTTGATCAAACTTGTCAATTTACATATTGGTGGATTGGACTGGGACTATATACTATGGTCGCTTTTTCACAATTGCATGCTAGAATTTTTCCGCTGAAGTCGTAGCTCACGTAGCTGATGTGGTAAATATTTACAACACACAACTTGTAATGATATTATAGTGTTTTATTGTATTCCATTCAAGATGCAAACATACTAAATAAAATTGTCGTTCCAGAAATTGCATTCTAATTTATTCACATAAACAGAAAAATATTTGTTGACAAGTTGAATGCATTTTAACTGAGTAAACAAAATGTAAAGTTAGAATCTTTAACATATTATATTTCTGCGTTTTAGGTGTTATAAATGCTAATTTAAATTCCGAAACTACTTAAGGAACTACACCTGAAAAAACATCAAAAACATTTTCTCTATAATCTTTCAGGTCTTGAGGTGTTGGCTGGTCGAATCAAGAAGTTTTCAAGTTGATCGAGTTTGGATGTTTTTATCTAAAGCCTTATAAAATGGCTATGTCTAACTATAATTTCTTGCACAACAACTGTATACCGCAATACCTTGTATGCATGACATGACAGCTATATTTTATACTAGATTCAGCCTGACTTTGGTTTGGTTTGTTCATGCAGATTGCGCATTACACTTTGGAAAAAAGTCCTTCATCATCTCATTGTTGTCGTTGTTCGTTGCATTGCATAATACATAACACAATAAAGGGAATATCTGAATAGTAAATTGTCTTTATCTAGTGGACGTGCAGATTGCCATTTATCCATAACACTATATCCAGCAAAAAACACATGACACAAAAAATATCTTTACTTGATGATGTGGTAAGTCTGTAGCTGCTCAGAGAAGAGAACCTCGCAACAACACATGCATATCAAATCTTCATCCCTATACAGCGACAGCTCTAGCTCAAAACCAGCTCAAACTTATATACCAGGTTATACATACGGAATACAAACACAGTCCAACATGTCCAGTTTTTTTGAAAGATCTTTCTCCAGCAATTTGCTAATTGTGTTCATGTAATTCCAAAAATGCTGCAATCATTCATTTACACAGAACTTTTGAAAGAATGATTATTACAAATAGTATACAATATCAATTTTGACTTGTGGTGTGCTAAGAATTTTGATTATTGTAAAATACTAGAAAGTAATCGCATATGAATGTTATTGTTTCCTCCATCCATATATGTTTATAGGTACATGTATAACACATGTCAGTTTTACTTTGGCTTGCTATTACAACCAGACCTACGGTGATGACGACGATTATAAAATGATAATCCCAGCACAAGGAGATTTGTAAGTGCTTGAGCTTGATACAAATCATTACAAGCAAACATGCACGTTTCTTATATTCTCACACTTTGTCTACGTCATTGTAATGTAAAGAGAAGGGAAGCGCACAAGAAAAAAATGTAAAACTTTTGGAAGAATACGAAGTAAAAAAAAACAAAATGTAGTGTTAAAAAAAATAAACAAAAAAAAAAAAAAATAAAAAAAAAAAAATAAAAAACTTGTGAATTATGTATGGTCTTAGGGTCAAGGGGATATAATATAAAGTCTTCCAGAGAGATGGTTTACTTCCCTTTAGCTGCGTTTCCACAACATGATAATATTATGGCATGGCAGTGTTATTTTTCTTAAACTTAAATGACCTGGGAAATTGGGTAATACTTATTTCCACGACATGTGTAAGTCCAAGAGCACGCAATAATCCATAGTCATCATCTTCTTTCATTCTTGAATCCATTTTCCTCTTTAATTGTGCGAAATATCGTGACGTGACAGATACAACATATATACTGAGTCCTTCGTCTTGTTATTTATAGAATTTCATTGTTACATTCAACATTGTTTCTTTGCTTATATACACACTGTTTAAATTCTAATGCTATGCTTAACGCGCGATACATAACATATACTCCACGTCATAGTTGCTATATCGTGGAAAATGATTTGAGCATAATATATATAAAAAAACTATCTTATGAGATGCTTCCTATTGTTTTCTATCGTTCCATAATATTAAATATTACATGTAGAACTCGTAATGAATAATGATATTGATAGCATAAAGCATCAATCGCATGCAAGTACCTGTTTGTCTGGATTTATGTACTGACGTAGTATATACATGTGTGTAAGTTGCTCTGCTTGATTAGAAGAAGCCGAATTTTGAAAGATATCTTGAGTGGAATCGTAAAAAGTTACTACTTTTTATATATAACATACATATGTGAGCATTGCCTTAAGCACGTCAGTTTCTTTCCGTCGTTGCGCCTAATAATGAAAAGAAATTTGCCACAACAAATTACACGCGAATCCAGTTAGGTAGCAAATGGTTTTTGCATAGGCGAAATCCAGACCAGTCGTCCCTACGTAATAAACAATTTACTGGAGTTTATAGTTGTATGCACTTGTTGTTGAAAATTAAGTTGCTTCATTGATTGCGGGTTGGCAAGAAGTGAAGAAGACTTTGTATTTATTAACAAGTCCGGTTTCTAGCCTTTATTCACGTGTTGGTAGTGGTCGAGAACAGGTCTTCAACACAGTTTGTGCATGTTGTATGGTGATAACAATCAAACTACATATATATACCTTGACTGTTTAACATGGGAAAACATTCCAGTCTTTGAGATTGACATGGTTTTGAAGCTTACTTTGTTTTAATATAATCGAAAGAAAGTTCAGTGGAACGTAAACGTGACTGAGTACAGGGGATGGTTAAATATTTAACTAATTTAGGAAATAGACAATGCAAAAAGTTTTTAACAATTCATCAGACACAATTTTAAAATGGATATTCTAAAATCAGTCACCCCTGCCGTATCTGTTATAAATGGATACAAATCGTACTTCAAGGGGAAACCCGTGCTGGATAATTTTAATATGACAGTTCCAAAAAGGAACCATGTAAGATTTAATCACTTTCACTTTCTAAAGAATTAAATTGCATTTTAAAGATATTTTATTTGAATTTACCAGATATGGCTTGCTGGGAGCGAGTGGGTAAGCAAATTGGATAATAATTCTTCTGACTTTATTTGGGGAAATTATGATCATTTCACGGCATTTTTGCATTTTAAGGTGTGGAAAGACAACTATGCTCTCATGTTTAGTTGGTCTTCGACAGCTTGATTCTGGGGATATCCGAGTTTTCGGTGCCAAGCCAGGCACAATCAGCAGCGGAATACCTGGGAAAAAACTAGGTTTATTAATTAATTTAAAAAATTAATTCCTTAAACTTTACCCATCGCTAATGTTTGTATTATTATTATTTGCAGGCTACATGCTCAAGATATCGCTCTATACCCTCATTTTTCAATAAAGGAAATCATGCAGTATTTTGAAGGATTTATGGAATGTCTCAGCTTGAAAATTTTGGGGCGAATTGAATTTCTTACTAATTTCTTGAACTTACCTGATGGAAGCAGGATTATAGCTGGGCTAAGGTATGTCCAATCACTATTTGACATTTTTTTAGCTTACAACCTACTTAGTAAGGGAATTAAAACTTTATTATTATTATTCGAAATTGAAGCGGGGGTCAGCAAAGGCGTGTCAGCCTCTCAATTACACTCATCCATGACCCAGAGCTTCTTATTTTGGATGAACCTGTAAGCTTTTGCACTTGCATTCACTTAAATGTGCAGTTTACTAATTACGAATGAATGAAATTTTAATGATTATCTTTTCTTTTTTGCAATCCGTTGACGGTGGGATGCGATCCTGTCCTTCGCGAGAAGTAAGTGCTTATCCATGCTTATCTCTAGGTTATCTTAAGTTAATTAAACCTTAAGGTACATTTTAAAAAAAACTTGGTATGACTCTCCGGGCTCTACTGACCACATACGTTGATGGATTCGAGCAAAATTGTGCATATTGGTAGTACATCTTATGAGGTAGCATCTGCCAACTTTTCATCCAAATCAAGGCTTAAGTACACGCTTCTGGTTACAAAGATTATCTATAGTTAGCGTTAGCGTAACCTTAAGAGAAAATAAGCTTCCGGTCAATGTCAATACAGGTCAAAACTATAAAATGTATTTTTAAATTTTTAAAATTTAATTGTTATCATTTGGATCACTTGATCCAACTCGTGGAAAAAGCAACAACAGTCATTATGTAAGTAACAAAGCACTTGATTATTTTTGGGGCTCAATGTCCATTTACTAGATTAAATTCATAACAGAACACAGGAGCGTGCTACATCTAAAAAACAAGAATATAATTTATTGTTTGTATTTTTTTTTTTTTTGTTTCTAAACTTCAAACTACACCTCTGCTGCACATATAAAAAACAGTACAACCCATTATATTGAGGTGACTTACGTTTCTTATCAAGTTCCTAAAATATTAAAATATTAAATTTATATTGATACTAATTTTATTAATTTTTTTTCATATTATATAGGAAGCCCGTCAATCTCATACGTAAGAATTTAGGTGAAACCATTTCACTGGACGAAAAGATTTTTCATGTCCAAAATCATTAAACTATACTACGTGATTTTTCGATTAAATAGTAATGTAAGTGTAGGTAGGCATCTTCTTGCTTTCGTAAAGTTTAATTACTTACTTCTACATTGCATTAAGAATAATGCACATGTGTATCTGTATTGAAATCTCATTTAAGAAATTCACATGAAATTTGCCATTTTACCCATTTCTATTCCTATATTGTGCTGCATGCTGCATATAATCTTGAAACTGCATGAAGTGCACAGTGCACTACACGGAACGACTAGATTACAGCAGCGATTAATTTGTTTCCGTCATTAATGACCAAGCTTTCCATGTAATCGCTTACACTGACAATGCTTTCAATAACTACTTTATGGAGGTGTTATAGAGAGGTATTCATTCTGTTTATGATAAGGGGCGTGTGCTTACACCTTAATGCTCAGGAGGTTTTGAGGAAATTTTTTAAAAGTTGCTCTGCTTACGCTTGTTTCATTGTGGTTTCCATTTTTTCCTTTCAATAACACTTTCCATAAAATGGCTAGTCAACTTTTTTTATGATTCGATTGCGTACATTCGTCGGTCAGAAGCTATCATTGTAACAAAACTTGAGAATGCTTTTGGTCACTTTTTGCTGGGAATTTCTTAATAGTTCAACATCAGCACAAAATTCTACTGCTACCGATGGATGTGGGCAAGAGATGATTTAAGCTACTATGCACCGTGCAATGAATACATAATTCATTTTTTTTTACTACTAAACTCATGATCATCACTTTCCAGCCGTTATGAAATGCTTCATTATCATAATAATTTATTGCTGAATTTACTATACTATCAATGTTTATCAAATGACGCAATCACGTCAGATATTTTGTTAATTGTGTAATTATGTGTCCAATTTGATTATAATAACTTGCTGCAATTTCCAATAACATATCAATCATAGGTTGGTTTAATGAGAAATGGCAAATTGCTGGCGGAAAAGTCACCCGATGCCCTACTAAAAGAACACAAAGCAACCCTTTTGGAAGATATCGTGCTCCAACTTTGCAGGAAAGATCAAGGTCTCCTCCTTGCAGGAGACACTGTGGATGATCCAAGGAAAGTTGACCCAGTCACCGCAACGCTGTCTGAGATATCCTTCTATTCAAAGCGCAAAATCTTTCCATTCAAACCCAAAGAATCTGAGTACAATATGCATCTCCAGTCTGAAATTGTGGGGATTAACTATAAGAGGAAATATTCAATGAAGCCAACTGACATGAATAATATGAAACGACGACAGTCAATCATTGAAATAGTGAATGATGAAGCAAAAGCACAAAGGAACAGAATCCGAGCCCTGATAGTCAGGAATGTAATAATTTTCTAAGAAATCCAGTGTAAGAGCTTAATTTATTTAACCTAATCCAATACTCAAAATTAAATTTTGTAGTATTTTCCCATTTTTATATGGATGCTTTATACCATTATAATTGTTAACTTTTTTTTATAGATTTTTGTTTGGTATGGTTCTCCTACCAGCTTTCCAAGTCACACTTACAGCATTGACAATTGGTTATGATGTAAAGGACATGTCAATCGGAGTTATCAACAACGAATTTCCAAACTGGTTAGAAGAATGTGGGACCGAAGAAAGAGGATGCAGTTCGGGAAATCTTGAAGGGTTGAGTTGTAGATACTTGAACTCATTGCCGAAAGATACATTGAATTTGGTGAGAAAATACACACCATAAATAAACAATAGTTATTAAATATAAAGAGAATATCCTAATCGTTAGTATGCCATCTTCAAATCGTTAATTAGATACCATATAATACCAAGGAGGAAGCAGTGGATGACGTCCACCGGGGCAATTTGTGGGGAATTTTGACAATTCCAGCAAACTATTCCAAGCACATAATAGATAGATCGACTGCTGGAAACTTTGCAGAAAATGATACCTTGGAGGGAACTATTCTCAGAACCCATTTGGACATGTCTCGTAAGTTAAATAAAAGTAGCTTAGATTCGCTGTAGCTATTATAGATTTTTCAACATGGTGACATTGATAAAAGAAAACTTATGAATGGCCTATTAACAGATTACATGGCTGCAGTGTTAATGGTCAGAAAATTTTACCTATCCTTTGAAACGTACATCAAAGAGCTGGGCGTTGACTGTGGTGGAATGGCAAAAGAATTTGAAATTCCTCTTCATGTAATATTATATAAATATATGCACTTGGGTATTACATAAATTTCAAACGATAAAGTTTAAACCTTTAAATGTTTAATAATGTCATTCTTACTATTATAGTATCGTGAGCCTGTGTATGGCAGTCAGGAATCTAAATACAAAGAATATATCATTCCGGGAGCTCTGACAATGCTGTTGTTTCTCATCCCCATGTGCTCCTGTGGCTTGGCTTACATTTCTGACAAGAAGCAAGGAACAATGGAACGGTCAAGATCTGCCGGTACGGAATTCCCATCATTAAAGCTTAAAGTTTACATGATTGACATTTGAAATGATGATAACATGAGTTTTGGTTTAGGTGTCACCACTTTTGACTTTATGATGGCATTCTTCTTCACGGAAGGATTGGTCATTATAATTCAAGCGATCCTTAGTACAACCATATTAACACTCGGCTTTGACTTTACAATCAACGGCTCCATAGTTTGGTACACATTGCTTTGCTTGTTGGCTGGATTGTGTGGTCAGTCATGGGGATTCATTTTGGGTCTTATCTGCTCTGATGAGACATCCGTTCTTCTCACAGCTTTCTTCATTTATTTGCCTATGCTCATTCTTACAGGTAAATACTTTTTGTCAGATGCAAGTTACTATATTCAAGTCGGTCAAATACTCGACCAATTTTTAACATTTTGTGTAATGTTTTAGGCATCACATGGCCACTGGAAGCAGTTCCATTGTACATGCGCTACTTTAGTTATTGCCTGCCAGGCACATTGCCAACAGAATCTATGCGTTCCATCGTTGTAAGGGCTTAGGAATCTTGCACCCATTGGTGTGGCCAGGATTTGTGTCTTCACCATATGGATCTTGGTCTCTTGGGTTCTTGGCGTTATCATTTATAGAATTACAAAGTAGTTCATAGTATACTTATTTTATTGACATTTACGCACACGTACTTACTACTTGAATTTCTACTCGCAATGTAGAGAATGTATGATTATTGACCCAGAATATTAATAAAACATGTGTGCCTCAGTGTCTGTTGTTAGTCATTATCATCGACTTTGTAAATATTATAAGCAAAAAATGATGTAATGAAAACTACTTGCTAAATAAATTAGCACATGCTACATATTATACTTAATCCTCACTTCTGTGCTGGATGTATTAAAATTGCATAGATCTTTGATTATTTTTTTAATGGAATGCGAAATTGAT
This sequence comes from Orchesella cincta, assembly GCA_001718145.1. Classification (NCBI taxonomy): domain Eukaryota; kingdom Metazoa; phylum Arthropoda; class Collembola; order Entomobryomorpha; family Orchesellidae; genus Orchesella; species Orchesella cincta. Next base: position 33,906 of record LJIJ01000456.1, read on the forward strand.
TCGTTTGGAGTCGACACATTTTGCACAGTTCATATGTATAAAGCTTTGATTGCTTGAAACGAAGACTTGCAACTCATATCAGTTTGCAGAAACAGATGTACACCTCAAATTGTGTGTAAAAAAATGTCCTAATTTTTTTTTTGAATTTATGGTCTTTAGGTCAACGGACTGATGAAACTTATTAACAGACATTTCAGTTCCAAATAATACGATGATGTTTTATGCTTCAGTTGTTTAGGTAAGTGCTTACTGCTGCGACTACTTGGTCAACTATCATCAAATGCGATATTCATGTTTTTAATTTAATTGAAGCTACTTGTGTTTGTGGCACCATACAGTAAATAAAACAATTAGAAATTGATAACTATCAGCAAAAATAGGTTGTTTGAAATCTAAACAGCACTAAAATGTGGGGCCGAGGTAGTATTCTCATTTTATTACTACACATAATCATTGTCTCCATCAGTTTTGCAGGTAGTAATTACATAGGCTCAAACGTTACAAAAGTGTCGTCAACCAAGCGGATTATTTACTTGAATACTACTTCCACAGCTCAGCCAGTTTCACAAGCTCGACCTGTCACAACATCTGAAACTGACTCAAAAGTTCCAAAAGCAATCAGGTTCAAACATATGTATATTTAGATTATAGCATATGAGCATGATTTAAGTATTTAAAATCAACTAAATAACTGAAAACTCATTGGATTTATAGCGTAAAGGCTGACTCATCTGGGGGCTATGCAGTTTTTCCAATGCCACCTCCATCTGTTCCTATTTTTCCATTTGCTGGAAATGGTGTGGAGGAAACCTTCACCTACCAAGGTGAATATAATTCGTATGAATTTTTAAATTACCTCATGAATAGGTAATATCAATCGTTAAATTACGTCATTTCATTTCTTTTTTAACCAATCCGTGACTCCATGCGCATGTAGTAAAGAAACAAAGGCAACCCCCCAGCAAGCCAGAGGATTTGAAAGTGATTCATACCAATAAAAACCTTACTGTTTAATATAACATGCAGATTTTCATTAACAAGCAAATGTGCTAACATTGTGCTACTCGTTTTTAGGCAGAATTCGACTTTTTAAAAGCAAAAGCGATGACAGATTCCTATGAAGCCATGCAAAAATACGTCAACGAATTAAACTATAACACAAGTGAAAAGGTAATAATAATATTAGTACAAGATAATCACAAAAGTTTCAACATTTAATGCATTCATATGCATTTAATTTGTCTTTCGTCACACTATAACTGTAAAGATCAATAATATAACGAAAGCAGTGGAAGAAACAGCGAGTGCAGTGTTAGCAAATGAGTCTATATTTAATGCCACGATAAACCAGCAAAGTATGCAGGTAAATGTATTAATTTATAAAGATTAAAGATCATTAGATTAGCCAGTAAACTTGAGTAAACAAATAGTTGATTGCTTGAAACGTAAAGGTTGCTAATATGATGTCACTGTCGAATGAAACCTCCCGCACGGTCAAACTCCTGCAATATGCACACGGGCAGGACAAAGTGGCTTTGATACAACAGGTACAATTTCTATCAAGTTAGATTAGGTTAGATTTTAAAAAAAAGTTGAAATCAAGTCATTAGCCATTAATCTCAAATTAAAAAATGGTTTTTAGATATCCAATTTGACAATGTTAATAGAAAAGTTGCAACGCGAAAGATCTGAAGATAGAGCAAGAACAAGAACAGAACTCTCCCTACTTCAAGCAAAGGTACATTGGAACCCCTACGATTTTTAATGACTATAATTACTGTAGTATGCTACTTACGTATATTCATTAGTTGTACATAAACACTAACAATATTGTATGCACACAGTTTTTAAATAAGAATCTTTCGTTTATTTGTGCATATCCAAGATTGACAATACAACTGAAGAAATACGAGTTCATGAAGCTCATTTACGGTATGGACAACAGGCAATGCTCTCATTAAGAAATTCTGTCGAGAAAAATGCTAATCAGGTAAATTAGATCCATGCGATTTTGTTTTTTAACTGATACATTCGTTTTGAGCTCCAAATTTTTAATAAGATTCCCTTCTTCATAGATTGTAGACCTGGAAAAATCAAGTAAGTACATCAAGTGAAGGAGAACATTTATTAACGTAACATAATGCCAACTAAATGTAGATTAAACAGTATAAAATCTTTATCTTTTGTCCAGGTGGCCCTCAATGGGCAGAACAAAGTAAGGTTTTGACTTTTTTCATGCTTTTAAAATGAGTTAATTTTTTTACTGACAATGTTGAAATTGTAATCTTTTTCGAAGCTGTTGGCTGCGGAGGAGTTCTTATCGCCAATTCCGGATTAATTTCTTACAAATTTCGGCAGTTGTATATGAATGATGAAAGATGCGTTTGGACAGTTCGTGTAAACACGAGATCAAAAATCAATCTCCAGCTCCTTGAGGATGGATTTCAAAATCAGAGCAACAGTGATTTCTTAACCGTCACTGAATTTGGCGAAGCCGATGATCAACATCCAGTCACACTTCTTACCAGCACTCGACTGTATTACGAATTATTATAAATTTATGAAACTTTTCTTTACAGTCTAAAGTTAAAGTATCCATTATTTGATTTGGAATTTATTGGGGCAATGTGTGATTGTTATTCAATAGGGAACACGGAAGCAAAGCACTTCACACATTCCAAGGCCCTGTAATATTTATTACATTTTACTCCGATTCCTCAATACCAGGAACTGGTTTTACATTGAGATTTGATGGAGTCGGAATATAACGGATTCTTTTAACATTAATGCTATTCGACATATTAATCTTCACCGAACGTTTCCCACGGGGAAATTTACCTATCCATCTGAAGAAAATGGAGCCACATATCAGCCAAATGAGCTGATGACACTGGCCATTAATCCAAATAATAATTCGAGCTCAATGAAAATTCAAATGAAATGGTCGGATTTAGAGAAGGACGAGTTCTGTGAATTTGATTCGATAAACTTTTACGGAAGCGTACAGGGCTCGTATGCTTTAACGAAACGGTAAGCTTTGAGTGCATGGACAAACAATTCGTCACGAACTGTCAACTGTCGAGTGTATGCAAATATAGCCACGAATATGTATTGCTGTGTTTGCATATCTGCCGATACAGATATTATTATGGTGATTATGAAGAAACTTGTTGCCTGTTTCATTCAAGTGATTAGAAATTCAGTTGCATACAACTGTAAATATTTATTAACTTATCGCACAAAACACTTTTGATTTCTTTAGATACTGTCAACAAGATGAAAAATTCAATGGAGAGATAATACACAGCAGCGACGGGATATTCCTTGTCATTTTCAGATCGGATGCTTCCACGCAATTTTCAGGTTTTCAGTTTACATGGGAAGCGGACTAAATGAAAATTTTAGGTGTATTTCATTAGTATGACAAGCCTATATATTTGAGCAAGTAGATGGAGTTAATGAATAAAAAACGCTTAACATTGTATGCACTTTTCTTGCTGTATTGCTTAAAATTTAGAAATGCCTTTTTAAATCTCTACAATAAAAGCTTCTATTAAATTATGACTTTATTACTTATCTCAGTTAGCCTATATCGAGATTACATGAGTGAAGGTACATACAAATATACATATTTACATTAGGCTATTTGATTGGCTTAATATAGGAATTGTTTCTGTAGACTCTTCGTCTCGAATTGAAGGATCATAAATTGTTGTACAGTTGAAGAATTCTAGTCCAAAATAACATTTTGTCCATTAATAAATATAATTCCAATCATGGTAAAAATGGCCTGGTTGTGATAATTAATAACATACCTGCATTGAGACATCCTATACAGCAGCCAGAGATGTCGAATTCGCATCGGCAAGTTCGAAAACTAAAATAAAGATTGGATGGACATGTCCTGTTCTGTGCGGTTGTACCACCTTCTTCTCCCGGAGCACAGGTGTAGAATAAATGACAGTTGAATGGGTCAGGTATATCTCCTTCCATATGATTTCGACCAAGCATACATGACGGTGGCGTTCTTACCACAGGAAGTTCTGTTTTTCGAAATTTCACATAAATAACGCATTTCCCAATAGCATTTAAAAACAAACAAAAAATTATATACCTATAAAATCACGATGAAGTGAAATTGCACTAGTGGTACAAATGACCACAAAAGCATAAAACCCAAAACCTGCAACAAGAGCCTTTTGCATCTTTTTAAGAAAAAGTCTGCAAATCTGTTACTTCAAGATTCTTCTTTGTGTTTGCTGAACGAACTGGTAGCAGTGTCAAACTAACAAACGACTTTAATTCACTGACAAACAAAGAATCAAGTTATAAGACAAAGTCTTAAAGGCAGCTTTGATTTATGCAGGTGTTGCAATGAATTTCTTTCATGTCAACACTTTACTGTTTCGCATACAATAGCAGTAATCATGATCGTGCTTTAATTCATGGCTTTTATATTAACTTATCATTTTATCAGCGAAGCAATTCGGATTACTGAAACCAAATAAGCTGTTGGCATCTTTTGATGGCTAACTGACACGGACAATAGTATGCAAAATCATATCATAATTATAACTATACAGGATAAAAGTGGAAGTATGCATCCAGTTTTCGGACATTCCTTCCTGAGATTTTTATCAGATTATGATGTACTGATATATGTTCGAACCAAGAATAATAAATCAAAGCTTGTCCTTACGTAGGTTCACTCTGAATTACGCAAGTCCACCTTAGCTGAAAAGGATGCTATTACTTACTTAGATTGACTACTACTTACTAGACTGCTGTTTCAATTAGAACGTCAAAAGTTTAAAAACTATATTAACTTAACCCCTGCCTTAGTCTGGATGTATACCAAATTAATGTCTATATATCTTTATAGCCATCCCATATACTATATTTTTATGATGATATTACTGAATCAATCGACATAAAGATAAAGTTTAGAGACTGGTTGTTTTTTCCTGGCCGTTGAATCCTACTTTTACGTCAGCAAATACATGAGTGGTAGTCTTTGCTTGTCAATGCTTGTTAATCAAAGATAATAATATTACTTTGGATCAGCAACAATATTATTGTACAATCATTTTACTGGAATGGTTATGAATTAATAAATTTTTCATCTGACTATGCATACATATTTAAGATTTGCAAAAAGTTTGTCACTGCTTAGATAAATACCTACAAGAAACATCATAAACTCCAGGCTGGAGTCTCCAGCTTTTACTTACTACGTAGTACGTACACTCACGTTGCATTCCCTTGAGTTAGATTTCATGGATCTAATATGAGGTTCATTTCACCTTAAACACCCGTTTTTCAAATGTTCCATTCCAGTTATATTGAAGTACATAAAAAAGTATACATACACATTACATGATATTACGATTGTGTATTCGGAAAAATACGAATAGAAACGCATAATATGAAACTTCGTTAATAATAATGAGTTTCACAACATGCTTCATATTTGCGCATTACAAATGCTTCCGGTAAAAACAGAGAACAGAACATGTATGCAATTTTAGTCAAATTATTTCTCAATATTCCAGTTCATGGTTCAATCGAACAATGAATAGAGTCCCTTCTCCAAACTTTCTCCCTAATTGCATTTTACAGGCATTCGTGTTGTTACGTATGTATTATAGGAGAAATAGAACCGAGCAAACTTTTCACTTTTTTGCTTGTTCTGTTGTAAGTATGTGTGTGGCTTTCTCAGAACACAATATTTTTCGGAAGGTAGGAGCGATGTTTGAAAGGTTTTCCTTCTACAATATGGATAAAGTTGTGTACGCTGTAGTAAACTCAAGTGATTCATGAATCATGCATAATACAGATCGGTGCACTTTCAATGCGTCAATGCTTTTACTAGTGTTTCACTACTTATAAATATTCAATTTTGTGGAAACATAGTTTAATCAGCAATTCTTTGATTAGTTGTTTGTAAATAGCGATTATCTTTTGCAAAGTGGACGTCAGAAAGCTGTTGGATGAGTTAAAAGCATTATTTGAGTTCACTTTTTGTGCCTGTTTTACTAAAAACTGTTGTGAGATTGTTGGTGGTTATGATAAGCTGACAGGACTAATGTCTTATGTGGTCTTGGCGAAACAAGGAACTAATTAATTTTTAAGCAAACTAAATTGGCAGTCTGCCATCCGGAAATCCTTCTAAAGAAGCTAAGAGGTCTCGTCGAATATCAAAAATGACAGAATAACATCGAAATGTTGCACACAGCAGTCCAGTTCAACAATAAAGTTGTAGATTGACACAACAAGTCAGGAAAGTATCCAGAATTTGAAGCTTGTCTGTGCGATAAGCACAACTACTGATGAAAATGTCAGCGCTAAGGGAAAGTTCGTCGTTGGCAAAATTTGCTATTGTTGTGATTCTTTTGCTAAATTTTGCCTGCGCGAGGAAACACCAGTTGCACTTGGAGGTTAAGTACTGTCCATTTATAAGGAAGGCTATTAAGTATTTTTTAAATCAAGTTTTAAATGTATTATCATATGTTGGTTTTTGGTTTGTACTATTTAGGATGACTCTCGAAGACTGATTCACATAACATCGTTTGGATTTTTCAAAGGGGGGTTTATGGAAGTCAAAGTTCATGACCTGTACCTTACACCCGCTGTAGGTCCCGGCAATACTAAGCAAAAAGTGGTTAGTAATGTTATCATAATATTATTTGCGTATTTCTTTCTCGATTGTTGAAAATGTAAGTGCTAATGACTGGGATGCGCTTGATTTTTAAGGTGGGCTTTACTGTTGACAGGACTCTCAAAGATGGAATAAATCCATACCCACATGATATTGAGTCAACTTGTGCACTAACACCTAGACAGTCGCAGGATGAAAGTTATTCCAGTATTTTGTTTGCATTAGATTTCGACAACAAAATGTAAGACTGACGCTACTGTCAAAACATTATGTAGTATGATGATTTCGCACGTCATAATTACAAGGAATGACAACTCTTTCTTTTTAGGGTGAAAGTTGACTGTAGTCCGTCGTTAACCCCAAATGTTCGAGTTTTCAAGACTACGTCAAGTATCCCATATTCGATTCAAGGATCACCTAAAAGACCCCTGAGTGACTATCGGAACATTATGACCCAGCCTCAGAGGAGAAAACGGAACGGTACTGCTGCATTAATGGGATTACCTGATTATGATTCGTCTTCTTATTATCAATCTGCTGAATATAATGACTCTGAAACTGGCGGAATAGGAAGTATCCAGTGTACCAAGAAATTTTGATTGATTCATTTTGTTCCGTTTTCTGTTGCATTGTCTTCATGTGTTTTATATACTGTTTGTTTCAGTTGTCATTATTTAGCTTCTTTTGTGAAAAATGTTCAAACAATGTTTTACAGGAACTCATGGTCTTTCTTATATTATAGCTGAGCACCTTCCGATTCCTCAACCCCAGGGGGACTCTGATGCAGGGGTAGGAAAGCAAGCTAGTGAGCCATTAAACCCACAGGAAGTTATACCAGAAACGATTAGCGAAAAGAAAGTTGATGATAAGTCAACGCTCAATGGAGCAGCTAAAGTGGCAGAAAATTCGAACAAACTTACAGAAAATCAGCCTGTTGAGCCAGTGGTAGAAACTGGAGAAGGAAAAGGTTCAATTGGTAATAGTGCCAACATTGCTGTACCTGAGAGTGGCAGTAAGACACAATTCGGTTTGCCAGTGGATTCATCCGAAGAAACAAATGACGAAGATTTGAATCAAAAACCTGTCTTTGCTGACCCAGCTGTGACTTGCACTGGTGCTAATCTTGATTTAAATGCAACAACGCTGCCAACTGGAGCGATCTCCTATTCGTTTTCTGTACGCAAAAAACAGTCATGGAATTAGTTTGATAGTTTTACGTAAACATCTGTAATATCATTGTCTATTTTATTTGTAGTTTGTGGTCTACATAGCCGGAGAAGATTGTGAAGGACTTTACAATTTATACTTTCACAATTGCGTGGACGATTACGGTAGCAGAGTGACCTTGAATGTATGAGCGTTATAAGAGCTTTATAGAAGAATTGATGATGTATTATTGAGCAATTTAAATAATTACACCATTTATGATTCCAGGTCAGCCTAGTGGAAGAAAATTTGAAGAAAAACTACTTGTCAGCTGGGGAAATGCCTCTCCCAGCGCTGTACTTCATGATGTCTGTCCTTTTTTTCATGGCTGGTATCTTTTGGATGTTTATTCTGAAAAAGAGCAAGTACGAATCCATATTTTGAAAAAAAATTGATTTCGAATAGTACATTTGAAAGTTGTTTATACAAATAATGATTTTTTCTTAGACGCGAAACTGGAGTTGCTGTCTTTAAAATCCATTATTTGATGGGAGCGTTGGTGTTTTTGAAAAGCCTGTCTCTATTTTTTCATTCAATAAATTACCACTACATTCAAATTGAAGGATCACACGTTGAAGGATGGGCAATGCTGTATTACGTTACTCACTTGTAAGTTGCTGAAGACCTCCACTTCAGTTTTATTTTAATCGAAACAATGCTTTTCGGTTATATGGATGGATGGAGCGAGATGGTTGGTTTACTCATATCAAATCTTTAAAACTTTAAATAGGTTGAAGGGAGCATTACTTTTCATCACCATACTTCTTATCGGAACTGGCTACGCTTTTGTAAAGCACTTGCTATCAGATAAAGACAAAAAGATTTTCATGATCGTGATTCCGCTACAGGTTATATTGATTAACTTTATGTATCTACTTTTGCAAGAAAAATTCATTGTGCTTTATAAATGCATTTTTAAAACACTTACTTAGGTATTAGCCAATGTAGCACAAATTATCATTGAGGAATCCGAAGAAGGTGAAATTGTTCATACAACATGGACTGTTATTTTTATATCTGTGGATTTATTGTGCTGTTGTGCGATACTGTTTCCAGTTGTATGGTACGTCATTGAGCATTAATGAAAGTTTTCGTTTATTATTATTATTGTAAATGTTTTTTAAATCTTAATATTGTAAAATCTTTAAATCATTTAATAATAAACTTGTTAGGTCGATTCGGCATTTGCAAGAAGCCTCCCAAACGGATGGTAAAGCAGCTTCAAACTTGAGGAAGTTGAAGCTATTTAGGCACTTTTACATTATAGTTGTCTGCTACATATACTTTACTCGAATCATCGTTCAGATGCTTCTGAAGGTAAAGTCAGTATTATTTATAGTTTACCTGCTTATGTTGAGTATGACAATTGCCAACTTTTTATTACTGGTGACTGGATTTTCAGATTACAGTTCCATTTCAATACGAATGGCTGGATGATATGTTTCGTGAGATGACGACTTTCATCTTTTTTGTGCTGACTGGTTACAAATTCAGACCAGCAGTGAATAATCCATACTTGGAATTAGCCCATGATTCCGATGATGAAGAGATGGATATTCCGTAGGTTTTTTATAAAACATTTTACTGCTGTTACCGTGAAAAAATAATTTCACTCAGTCCTTTAAAATGTAAAATTGTAAAATTCCATGTTTTTTAACTTAAATCAGGATGACGGATTCGGGTCTCACTGAAGGTGCTGTGAAACGTGGCTACAAGGCTAAAAAGAAGACATTAAAAGAAATTGTTCTTTTTGATCCAAACGAGGATGGAACTGATGATGATGAAGAAGTTTTGCTGGAAAAACGACGTGAAGCTAGTCATGACCTCGACTGACAAGTGAAGGTTTAGCTTGTGCTTTACGCTTCATCTCACATAATAGTCTTTAAGAGAAAATCATGCATGAAATGCACCGTGAATGCATGTAAGCCTCGTTCATCTCTTTAAAGTATTTTCGATGAAACGTATGTACTATGTATAGACTAATGACAATTTAGGTAAGCAGTCATACTAAATATATGTATCACTCAATTTTTTGCTGATACAAAAATTCATTGTTTTAATCCTTTGCATGTCTTCCCCGTTAAATATTTAAAAGTACATAATGTACCTGCTAATAATTGTCAATGTTTGCATCTTTAGGCGTATTTTTGGTGTTGTCGTACGATAGTACGTATGGATAATTAAACTAGTAATTACTAAAGAATATTTATTTATTTCATATTTAGTATAAAATCATAACTTTGTATTAAGTATTAGGTTGTAACTCCAAATATTGTTTGTTGTTGTTGTTGTTTAAAGATAAATGGTTTTGTCTAATTAATTTACCTTCAAGATCTGTGATTTTAGTAAATCTGTGTTTTGATTTTCTCCGCATATTCTACTTTATTAAAACATGGAAATAAATAAAAAAAATTATAATTATTACATTTCGTCGTTGTCTGTGTGTTTCTGGCGTACTTTCCATTTTCAACTTGCTTCATAAAAAATGAGTGCCGAATCAGCCGAATGTGTGTAGTCAGGTATTAAATGCGTTTCTTCCGTTGAATGTCCAGGTGCGACAAAGTCACTTGGAACAAGATCTTTCAGACCTATAAAAACCAAATGGTTCGGCACATTCTTTAGGTAGTTTAAGTCAAAGCCTTCTATCGTGTTACTTCATATCCAACATTGTTCTTTCGAAAAGTTTCACATTATTTTAAAACAAATCAAATAGGGGGATCATGCCTCGATTAGCTTTGGTATGTTGAAACCTCCACATTTCTCCGTAAACATTTATTTTCAAAAGTAATTATATTTTTAAATTGGCTTTTTTCCATTTGATTTAAAAGGTTATCTTCGTTGTTCTATCCACTATCATTGCAACCACAATAGCAAGCGGATACGGTAAAGCACACATTATCTTATACCATATTGTTAATCTAATCATTATTAATTGATGTAACTTTAACTTACATTAGGCTATGGTGGCGGAGGTGGATATAATGGGGGTAAGAATTCAAAACACATTTATGGAATACTTTTCATGTTTAAAGCAATCAAACTTTAAATAATGCAACAATGGTCATTCATAGGAGGAGGCTATGGCGGAGGCCACAATGGATACGGTTATAAGGGCGGTGAGTTGATTAATGATTAATCCCTAATTAAACAACCGATTTTGTTTTGAATTGACAAGCGCTCCTTTGTATATTGTTCACACGAATTGGTCAACACTAAATATTATTGGAAACAATTTTTTACGAGTGCTTGCGAGGAAGTAAAATAATGTATTTCAGCTATAGTTTCCAAAATTATTCATGTTCAAATTAAGGAATTATTATAGCATTCCGTAAAATATATACAAAAATACAACACAACAAAGAAAGAGTATGCAAAATGACAAGTAGATGAAAGAAGCAATGGACATTCAAATGTTAAAATTATCGGATACATTGTTGACACAAAACTTTAGAAACTCCTTATCTACTAGGTTATGGTGGCGGGGGCCATCAAGGGGGAGGAGGATATGGGGGTTATTCCAAATATGGCTATTCGGGAGGTGGTGGCGGTAAGTTCACTTAATTTCTATCCAAGGTTTGAAATAAGACATTATCTAGCATGATAACATTAATTTTAGGATATGGTGGCGGTCATCAAGGGGGCGGGGAGGTGGTGGCTATGGACGTTAATTCCAATTGTAATTCATGCAAATTCAACTCACGGAACAATACCTGACTTTTTGAAACATCTCATCACATCCGAGTATCTTTTTTCTTGGTGTAAAACTCATTACAGAAATTAATTTCATTTCCTGTAACTGTATAGTATTTACTATAATAATTATTGTCAATTACTTTCACAGTACCAGAAATAAAACCAGCAAACAAAATGTACATTTGTTGCAAAATGCCCCACGCATGCATATGATAAGGTTCTTACCTTGCGTATTACAGTTCACCACATATTAGCAAACTAACTACACTTCATGCATTTAGCCAAACGGAATCTGTTAAAGGATCGGTTTATTTATCAACAAAAATTAGCTGTCAAGACCATGGCATATTACTTGAACTGAACTGAATCATCAAATGTGCAATACTATTTATATAGCATACAGTATTTACGCACTTGTTATATTTTATGATGTCGTCTTTTGAAGAATAATAAAGTAATTTCGGTTGTGCGCAGTATATTTTCCTCGTAAGTAAATGAAATTAAATTGCTCAATTTGATACATGAAAAGCATATTAATCTGGCAATGATCTCGCTCGACAACATGTCAATGGTAATTCTCCGAAGGAATATGTGGAAAATGTCATTGAAAATGTGTTGTCTTCCGTTCTCTCTCTCTCTCTCAATACAAATATCTTTTGCACCCATAATAATATTTTCTGGGATATACATTTAATTCATCCACTTTTGCATGTATCACTCTCTTCTAAACTATGCACCAATATTCGTAGCAAGCATCTTTTCACTCTCATCGTGAGAAGAACGAATGGTAAGTCACTATAATATGGTTGTAAGGGTTTTACTATGTCTATTGCATGCAATATGCATTTTACTGTCCAAGTTAACATGCCATGTAAGCGCAGTACCGTTTCAGAGATATTACGGCACAATACGGTATACTATAATTCTCTTTCGAAAAAAAAAACTATTTGCGCACCCAACCAAAAAGGATTCTTGCGTTCGCGTAAGCCTAAGCAGAGTCAGTTTAAATTTTTACCATTAACAGCTTCAGAAAAGAGAGTGAGAGAAAAATGCTAACCTTCTTTTTCGTTGTATTGTATGTAAAATGTAAACTTCCTCCCAATGTAAACTATTCAGATAGTCAGCAAGCAAGCATCATGTTTGTTGAGTACTATCATTGTTGCATACCTATCTGATTACAGGTGGGTATTAAGCATTCTCCTACTCACACTGATTTTAGTTTAGGTACCAAAGGATTACGCTATTAAAGTTGCAGGCGGTACATTGTTGTTAGAACCCTTTCCTTTAATATAGCAAACGTGGACGGGTCCATATGAGTAAAGCTTATATAGAGTGATTTGAAGAGCAAAAATTGCATTATATCAAAAGTACTTCTCTCACAATATACAACATGCAAGCAGTTTTTTGTGCATAACAGTGTTTGACGTTGAATGGAAAGCGTAACTGTCAGGGATATATTATGAAGGCATCTACATATCTATGTATGTATGTATATACAATCGTAAGACGAGCATGTGTATTCTTATAAAATTTTTACCTGTACAATGTGGGAATACCTGTGCTCATTAGGAGCTTTACCACTGCGATTCTCTCATGATCACCGTAATGTATGTATGCACGTACGTACGTCAGTTCTTTCAGCTGAGAATACTTTGAAAAAATCTTAGAAGATGATTTTACAATATATCCCATTCTTCTTTGCTGTTAACTACCACCACGTAGCATTGCGTACGTATGTAACCTAACACAGTGAGTGAATTCACCAAACTAGCTTCACAGATATCCCTGCATAACACTGAAAACACGATATCAGTTTAATTATGGAATAAAAATCTGCCATTTAACAAAGAAAATAACTGCTGAAAACAGTACCGTATAGCTCTTTAACAGTGTAAATACATTTTAAGCTGGGTGTGAGCACAACAGTGCACAATTTTCAATCGAACACTATTGGAAAGTACAATGGAAATTGTTGCGAGGTTAAGATAAGTCAAACATTCTAATTGCATATCATCACTAAAAGTGTTTGCTGACTGCAGTGAAGTGCAGTGGCAGTGTGTAAGGAGTGAATACATAAGCTGAAGAAGAGATCAAGGATCAAGTATAGTAAAGGTAATAAAATCAACCGCTACCATAATTGTAATTATATCGGTAACATCTAATAGGATTGTAGGGACTTAATTTTCCGATATCCATCAAACAGCTAATTTAATCTGACCGGTTGCTGATAATATTCCATTTTAATACGCATGATGCGACGATAGGAAATTTCAATTTAGTTATATTACTTACATGAAATTATACAATCTCAATCTTATGCAGTAAGTAGAGGTGCTATATGCTAAATTTTAAAAAAAACTAACGAGACAGATATATGAAAGTTGAATGGTACAAAATGACTTAAATGCCAAAATAGCTAAAATATGCAAATAATGCACATCGACATGAAACCAGGCAAGGAATGTTGCATTTGATTTTGGTACATGTAAATTATATGGAGATAAAAAGTATAATATTATGTAGCGTTTAATTTTGGTGCATCAGGACTGCTGAGGATAAATGGATTTCTTTTGATATTCTTCCGTTAAAACGTGTCCAGAAGTTTTTCCGTTGCTTCCATAGAAGGGTTTATATAAAGCGATTTCATGTTGTAGGATTTCCGCTTTTAAACTAGAAAAAGTAATAAAATCAAAAGTTCTTATCGTAGCATCTGAATGGCAGACATAAACCCATTTTTTCCGTTTAGAAATGAAAATTCCTACATGGATTTCATCATCCCTAATTATTTTTATTATGATGATACTTTTATCAACCTCACCATCAAAATGACAAAGTTTAATGTAATACTGAAACTTGAAGGACCTCATTTGGTCATTCTCTCCCTAGAATTTAAAAAAAACTGTGACATGTCTTGGTATACCATGTAGTAAACATGGTGGTAAAAGGCACACCGGTTTGCAAGACAAATTCTAGTTGAGCGAATGTTTATAATATCATCATTATGTAGACTTTGGCTCACTGGCCTGGCAGCCTACTTTTAGCGTCAACGTGTTGTGCATAGGGTTTAGGTACGGACGTGTTGATTATTCTTCGTGCATTTAAGAACATACCCACAAAGAGCCTGCTTCTTGTAACATCCGTATTCATTTGAAAAAGTAGTTTATCATACGATAGCGGTGAAATGAGCATAATATTATTATTATATTGTAAAAACGCAATGGTCGCCACCAGTGTAGTATCACCCTCTTTTTATGTGCTTTCAACTTTTACATTCATTTTTCATCACATGGCTATATATTATAATGGTTCTAGCACAAATTGCATTGCACTACCTGTCTCGACTCTTGACTACATCTACATTACATTTATTTTCAAAAAAGTTGTTTCTCTTCATTTGCTGGCACCCTTTCGTAGCTTTGAATTGCAAACAAATATGCAGATGTAACCCTTTTACTGTGTTTGTGCTGCCTCTGATTCTGATTGTCACATTTTAGCATTCTGCATCATATTAGAATGAAAAATGAATTGTATTCAGCGAGTGCAATGGTGTGCATTTTTTCATTCTTTCATATATACTACACAGACATTCCTGAAATACGGCCACCTTTCCAAGCACCATTGACATCGTCAAAGTTGAAGTCAGCAAACTGTTAAAAATCAAACCAACAAGCTTAAAAAGTAAATACATATACATACGTATTAGCACATCATAACAAAATATTTGCATTCACTTCATTCATCATCAACTTGCAAGGATAAGGTGGTAGTTACAGGAAGGAGCCCTTCTTCAGTTTGTTGGCAATGTTGGGCAGTCGGCCCACTCCGTATATTATTATTAATGCTGTATGTAGTAACACGGCATTGTTTGGCGTTGCTTCCTTGTTCATGTACTACACAAAACGGTGGTGTGCAGAATTTTGAGTTTTCATATAGTTTAAAAAATGCAGAATGTAGAAAGTAGCTAAAGTAGATAGTCACAATATTATAAGAATGTATGAGCGCATGTTGATATTTAAACTTTACTCTTACTCTTGCATGCCAATGTTGTTGAATGGAATCTCATTGCCAATTAATTACAGTAATACAAAAATTTAGTATGACGAAGATTGTTATCTAGGGAAGATAGCACTTGTGATGTTGCTTCAAAATAACTGTCGATTATACAACTTTTATATAGGAGAACATGAATATTAATCTCTTTTCAGATATTTTTGTGGGTGCAATGTGGTATCACAAACAAAGGACAAAGATGGAAGAGACTTCAGCTGGAGTTTGAGATGAAGTTGCATTTAAACAGTTTAAATTATTCGCTCTTGACGTTTTAAATGTGAATGTTTTTTGTGCAGCACAATAATTAAAGTGACATTTATAGTGATTCGTTTGGGATTTTTATGGTCTACGATAAACCTTCTATATAATCATAGTACTATTGCATGGTCGTAAGAATGAGCAAGTACGGCATTTCCACGTTGAAGAAAACTAAGAAAACATGCATAAAGGGTGAAACAAGTGTTGATACTACTTTACAAGAAGCCTGAAGAAATGCGATTTTTGCTCTATTCGTTTTCTTGACTTATTCCGACAGTTTTAAGTTGCACTAGTCAGTGTGTAAAAAGTGTTGGCCTAAACCGAAAGTTGTGTAGCTGTATAAAAATCCTGTCAGAATATACATGCACTTGCCTCTGTCCGTGTGTTATTCCACTCACAGTTTTAAAGTCTGTGTTTAGTGAAGAGTGAATCCGGCCTTCTTCGTTGCGCTTGGAGAAGCTTAATGGATGCAGAGGATACTAATGAAACCCTTCAGAACAATTTCCATGCTCCTGTGGTAAGATATTTTTCAAACTCTTAGTCTATTTCAAGGCAAAGCTGGTTCTTACGAGCCATGTTAATGTCTCACGAGAATTGAAGACGTTTTTTTGTTTACGGGATAAATGCGTGTCCTTAAAGGTTCAAAGTTGTTACAAACAATGCAATGGTGGTCCAAGCTCGACCTTGTACTTCCAATATTTCAATCTATTTTTAAAGTACCCCTTGTAAAGCTTCTTAAAACGATAAATTTACAATACAAAGGGTTTAGTTGATTCAACATTACCGTTTATTCATAAAACATGGTTTGTGTAGCCTGCAGAATATATATATAGAAATACTGATCCGTAAAAGTATGAATACGTTCTCTTCTACTGGCGGGACATTGGCAACGACAACCGCGTTTCTGTCCGGAACCCTTTGCCGCATTCTTGCATTTCACCCACAACTAAAAAGTACCATGCCATACAGCAGTCGGTAATGGAGAGTGCTGACAGTGCATTCATGGTCTAATATATAGAGAATGTTTTTACAGTCATTTTTGAGTCTCATTTTCAATATTTTGCCAACAACATCAAATCAATCAACCCGTTACATTCTGTGGTGGGTGAAGTGAATACACGTCATAGCAAAGCTCAGACTACAATATCTAATGGTTGTTGATCCGAATACTTGTACTTTGGTGCGGGTGTAATGTATTTATGTAGATAATTGCTTTATTTCGAAAAATAAGATGATTGTTGTATAAGCTTACATTTCGTATCAAAGTTCAACTGTCACCGAAATCCGTTGCAATGGCTTTACAATGCGTTGGCTTTGACTATCGATTGAGGACTTGCAGTAATAAAAGAGTTTGGGCTGAAGACAGTGGTAATATGCATACAAGGTCATTATAGTTAAAGGTCCCAAGGTTAGTTCATATATCCAGCCATAATAGCTGTTTCATTCCGGAGGGAAGAAAGTCGTCACCGCATTAAGTATTATACTGCTACTTATGTGTGCTTGTGAGTGAGATAGTACTATAATGTACATTTATGAGTCATGCAAAGCTATGAATAAGGGGTTTCTTTGTCTATTTTTTTGGTTATGTCTCAATGACAGGGTAAGCTTAGCAGTTAGCAGACACATGCTGGACACATGCAGATAACATTCATGAGTAAAGTACAAAATTCGAGTGAACAAATATTTTTAAAAAGATTTTACAACTGTGTAACATGAAATTATGGTTTGTCAAAAGCTTGACTGGCATACATAGCTATAAAGAATATAAAATGAAACGACGCAATAATGCAAACCAATTGAAATACAAGCTCACGTAAAAAATGTCTTGCAAATTCTAACACGAGTGAAAAAAATATTGACTCAAAGGCATCGCATTCTATAAATCACCGTGTGCACAATATAATGGGGATTGAAAGTTATGTATATGAGAGAAGTCAAAAAACCAAATTCGGTGCCAGTCATTACACAGAAATACTCGGTGTATCATAAACAGATCAGTCTAAGAACTGCTAAGGAAGCTGATCAATATTTAAACATACACAAGAAGCATCACAGGATATTGTCCATTCTTCCGCACATAGCTCTGTCTGCCCATTTTGCTCGATATTCTTATACTACGTGGACTTTTTAAAACCAAAGATAATTTTAAAGAGAATATTATTGATTGATTTAGAAGTACTATGTTAATAGCAACTCACAATCAATCACCCTAAAACTCGGCGAGGCGCGATGACGTTAGCAATACTTCGGTTTGACGTAATTTTGTCGATCGTGTGTCAGCCACTTCTTGTCGGCATGTGTTGTGTGGGCACCGTAGCGGTGTGGGAGCATCCGGAGCTACCATTAAATTCCAACAGGCCCAATTACCATGTCAAGTCATGTCCACATTCTATCGGATTTATATATTGACCAAGGACAGTTCACCTCGTTGCTTTCCCGCCTTTTTTTCGAAAACAGTCCAAACCTGATTAATCTGTACCAGAAGTCGAAATCTCTCCCGGTGCACCTAATGCAAACCTAATACTGATAACACACCACCACACCCACCACCCCACGCATAGGAGAATTCTGATTTCTAGATAATCTACATAAATATGGTATGTATAATGACTTAAAATAACACAGAAATGTCTATCTGTCACACCGCGCGTGGCCCCCGGGAACGCGTAGCTGTCGTGCGCTCTGACGAGTTTACTTCTTGTTGATAGCTATTACGTGACGTCTAATTGCTTGTCGTTATGTTGGCTCCTTAATTCCTAGCATACATCGATGTGGAGCCATAACCCATCTTTCGATTTCTGATGGTTCAACGTTGTACTCACTGGGACATTACGACGGGAGGGGCATCACTATCAAAGGACAACGGATTGTCATCAAGTCGCTCATCTGGACGGTACTGTAATTATGTAATATGATTCCGACGCTGATTTGATAACAGGTCGCAGGTCTTGTTTCGGATGCCGGCGTAGACAAACAATGGAAAACATCGCAAAACGGAGACTCTGATCTGAGCCAGATCGCTGGGACAGGTACACATTTACGAGGGAAAAATTGTATGACACTTACTATGCCCCCAACTAATACATAGTCAATTTGTTCTACAGTCGTTAACGGTGTGATATGTTAACTGTTATTTTTGCGATGTTGAATTTGCCCTCCCTACATATTTTTTTTTTTTGACTCTTTGGATTATTTATTATTTTTATTTTTGTGATTGTTTATTTCGTTGTCTTTATTGCGTTTCTATTTTTCTCCTTATGAAAATGCTAGTATTATATATCTCTTATTATATTTTTACCAAGGTAACATTTCCACATTGCACCCCCAGAAGTTTTATTAGAGACCCAACCTGCTGTGTTTATGAGCCTATAGCCAAAATGACATCACATGTGCTGTTGTGACGATTTATCGCTGAACAAATATGTTATTTTATGTACATTGAATTGAACTTTTACTACAGAATCTTCCGTGCGTCTTAAACACATAGTTACAAGCGGCAACGGACCACAAGTATCAGTGCTGTGCAAGTTGAATATCGTATGGTCAAGTCTAGTTGTATTGTATTTAACTTATGTATATCTAGCTTGCGTAATAGGAAAAAATAAATTAAATGCGACCGATTTAGATGTAGACATGGTGCATTGTTTAAATAACGAAGTGCGTCCAATTGGATTGACCATATTCAAACCGGCTCGACTCGGCTCGCCCGCGCGCCCGCGGCGTCCCTCAGGCCTCTGCGGTCGGCACCCGAAAAAAAACCTTATGTATTGTCAGCGTCCAAGCACCGCCAAAATGTGATGTATCTTGAGACGTACGCCGTCGAACGTGCAGTGCTGTCTGCACCGTAAGACTGCTTAAGAATTTCTTGTCCAGTTCCAATGACACAGAGATGGCTGGCAGAGCGTGCTCATATTTCTCCGAGGACTCTACAGATTCTCATCACGTCGAGCAAGCGTCCATTCCAGAAGTAAGTAAAATTACCTATGATTACTGTTCCTCTGGTTTGAGCGTCATTTAATCTCGATTTTTAAACATCAGTCTAGTACAAAGAGAGGTCAGCAGCCCAGAGCAAGTACATCGAGGTAAGGCAGTAGAGCATAAAATTACGATACACTAGGCGTCAGAGAGGATTAAGTTCCCAGAAGCAGATGGTCTGTCCATATTATGTATTATGCCCGTAGTGCCATTAATAATCCGTACACCATACATCTATAAGGAAATAGAGATTTGTTGTTAACAAACTACTGCGGTACGGTGGAGCAAAGGAAAATTAGAGAGTTGAACGATCGCTTTTATTTGATCTCGAGTCTAGTCCGTCCGCGTGTCTTGTTTTCGCCTGTTCACGTTACACTGCCCACTCCCAAAGTAAAATTGTGGACTCTCGCAAGCGCGAGAACCAGCAATTGTAGAATTATATGGACTATTCGACTTTAATTCGCAACTGCTTGGTGTTCAAGGCCGCTTCCAACTCGACTGCAATTTCGAAGGGAGAGATTACTACTCTTCGGACTTGGGAGACGCGAATGAGCTAATTCTGTCCGCGCTTGGACGCGTGAAGGAAAGTGCTATTGCATAACCTAAAAGACAACTAGATATATACGTTAACAGAGAATCAGCTTAGGAGATTACTGAACGTAGGAGCTAGATGACCAAAGTTATCACTAGCGCCACAGCTAGCTAAGTTCAGATATGATGTTTCCAACTCAGTGCATTGTTGTCTAATCTGAGTACGTTTTGGCATGCACAACGTGACACACCGTATTTACTTTTGCTTTTCGCACAACATGCAAAAAGGTGAACTGAGAGAGCTGTGATATATGAGCTACACACACAGTTTTGCTAAGAATGTTGTTTGCCCGAATGCTAGGAGGAACGTGATGCTTAATACTAAAAAACCAATCCATCTTAGCAGCAGCAGCAGCCAGCAGCTAACATTACTCGGAAAAGTAAATGGAGAAGGCTGTGAATATGGTAGCATGCAAATATTTATGGAGAACACGAATGCCACATGGGAATGTGAAAAAATGTGCTTATTGCCTACACATACAGTGGGTGAAATCAATGTATCATATCATCACGTCAATAATATGCTAGTAATATCATTTCGTCTCAATGCGAGCACTCCATAGCTTGGTCGGTGAGTGTCGCTTGGCCGTGTGTTTGAGTCACTGGAAAATTAGACTTTATGCTACGACGAACTATATAGACTGGGCTGCTGGCTTGCGCGAGACAGTTTTGGGTTATTGTAGCGCATATGAATCCCTAAATTGAAGAATTTGCTTACTGTGAAAAGTGAAATGCTACATTATATTCTTCTTCTTTTTCGGTATTTAGCACTCGTAGCGTGACAGTTGTAGTTTAAAAAATAAAAGGTTGGATTCTATTAGTCCAGTATCCTCTGACATAACAAGATCAGCTATTTTTTACGAACACAAATTGAGCCATATTCCTAAACACATTTGGTAATGAAACTTAATCGCACTCCATCACACAAGTGCACATTTCCTCAGAACAGATTACAGTTACTTATGTGTACATAACGTTGTGTGTTGTGTAAGTACACAAGCCAAGCCATCATCCTCACATCAGTACAAATTTCGTTGTATACCAAATATGAGCTGAGAGAGAGCAGAAAAACTCTAATTTTTAACCATGCATTTCACTATTGTGACGGAAGAAACCTTTCATTGGGTACTCGTGTAATTGGATTATTTCTGGAATGAGGAACACAACTTGTTTACTAAATACATGTAACATGTATAATACGCACAGTCAGAAAGGGAAACAAACAGTCTTTTTGTCTTCTTGGGAAACGACGTAGTAAAATGTTCAGCACGACAAACCCAGGAAAAAGTTTTGTGTGCCAACTGCATTTAACTTTGAGCTTGAAAACATGCAATGTCCAGCAAGGAAACAGTGTCAAATAAATGGTGTTGCTCAACTGTCATCGTCACAAAGAATCTCATTTCTACCCTTTCGGCGTACCAGATTCTTGGAACAGTTTGTGTACCGTGTGTAGCTGATAAGATATCCTATATCGTGTTCAGAAAAAGCAAAGAAGTATCATCCATCACGCATGCATAAACCAAAATATTTTGGAAATGCATACTACTGGGAACTACTACTACTACATTATTATGGAGCAATAAAAACGAATTGTTTACTTCAAAGATAGAAATGACAAAAAGTATTAGATCATCCTCGACAGAGAGTCATTTAAATTCATTTCTTCTTACCAAGTTTTCTCGTTTTCATACTCACGACGGCCATCAACGTCGCTGTGTCTAACGTGCAGAGATTCCCAAGCAGACATAATAACTTGTTTGCGTGGAAGTGTCATTATTATTAGTAGATGAGAAGAGTGGATAGTATTATTGTTAATGTTAATGTCTTGAAGAAAAATATTCCATATATGACAAAGCGAAGCAAACTTGTAATAGCTTTTGTGTTGAGTGTAAAAAGACTGACATCACAAAAGTTAGTTTTGAAACTATAAGGCCCGATACGTACCTCATGCTAGCATGTTAGTATCTCTGGCTCAGCAGCAAATTTTGTATCTTCAAGCAGAAGCTGAGGAAAGCAGACTCAAGGTTTATGGCAAAGATGATGCTGGCCAACGCTATGAAAAGAATGGAAAGAGTGATGATGCTCATGGCAAAATTACAAAGAATAGTAGCTCACAAGAGAAAGAGGCTGGTGGAAACACCAGTCGTGATTCAGTATTGGGTAGTGACTGCTGTGTACATGCAAAGTGCTTCCCATTGTTTAAACGGGTAAAGCAGTATAGAAAAGAAGCTTCCAAACAACAACAACCACCACCCGTGTTAATGAAGAAGGTGCTTATATAATTTATATGTGGAAATTATGTGTTAATAATATAATGTCCAAGAGGAAGAGTTTCAATACCTATGCACATTAATTGATTGGAATTTATTTGAGCAGCTTACTTATCGTTAATTAGTGCCACGTTGTTGTTTTGTTTATTCTTTGAGGTTACAATTTTCTCATTTCATTTCTTCCAGGATAACTGCCGGTTTTGGGGTGAAGAAAAGGAGAAGGATGCTGTTTGGGGTGTTTTCCTAAAGAAAGTTCGCTATCAGCGACCCTCTGCCATTGTACAAATAGTTCAAGCAGGAGGAAACCATAATATTTCTGGAAATGCAGCTGGAGGAGGAACTGAAAGCCAAAATGGTAGCTGTTCGGGATCCCCGGATGAAAGTCAGGCTGAAATTGCTCACCTCATGTGGGAAACGGTTCGTATTAAAGTTCTCAGGGCGGGTTCACTGGAGAGAGTTGTTGAGGCGGTGGCAAATGATGACACTGATGTTCAGGTATATAAAAACTACGCTACTTTTAATTTATCTATACTTTGCATTTGTGAGGTTTTACCTATAAATCATTTAATATCTAAAAAAAATTGTTTATATTAATAGGCCACACATCTCAGCGTATTTTTAGCAACTTACAGAACGTTCGCAACAGCACCTCAAGTAATCAGTGAAATATTAAGTATTTATAAGCGAGCGACAACAGATATGGTTCGAAAGTAAGTTAACTAAAGAATATACAGATACATAAACCATTCAATTCAATAATGTCGGAAAATGGGGCAATGTAATATTTTCTTATTTTCTATAGGGCCATGTTGGATGCTCTACATGTTTGGTTAGATACCTTTTCTGAAGACTTTGAGCAGGGGTCAGAAGGGTATGACTGCCTTCATAAGACTGTGTTGCCATTCACTCAAGAAGAGAATCTGAAATCGCTTAGTCTCAAAGTGCAATATAAGTTAAGAGCTCGCAAAAAGATGAAGAAAGCAGCTTCCGTGCATTCACTTCGAACATCTTCTCCCCTTCAAATTAAAACTTATTGTTTGATGTCCATTCCTGAAACTCACTTTGCTCGCCAATTAACCTACTTTGATAAGGTAAAAGATAAGTTTTTTTTTGTAAAACTTTTATGGAACAGAATCTACAATCTATTTCATTTTATGTATTATTTAATATATAACGCTAATGGCATTTAATGTATCTTTCTGACACAGGAGCTTTTCCTGAATCTCCGAGTTTGGGAGTGTCTTGGTCAGTTATGGAAGCGAAGATGCGGGTGCCCTACCGTGCAAGCTACTGTTGAGCAGTTCAATGCATTATCTGGTCGTGTGGTTGCTACAATCTTACTGGATCAATCGGCAACTATTCAGATGCGAGCGAAATTTTTGGATAAATGGATTCGCATAGCACAGGTATAGTTGGCTTTAAGGGCTTTAGAAAATACAACTATTTCATCAGGAAAGTCGTTTGCTCTGTTATAATAATTGATTCAACTATAATGTAGGAACTACGGCAGCTGAAAAACTTTTCCTCGCTGAAAGCCATAATCTCCGGCTTAGAGTCAAATCCAGTGTTCCGTCTTTCCAAAGTATGGAATTTGATATCAAAGGATAGGATAGCAATCTACACGCAACTTTCACAAATATTTTCCGAAGAAAACAATAGAATGGCACAGAGGACGCTTTTGGAAATGGAAGGCACAGCCAAATTTCCTACCCAATCAAAGAGTCCAAAGGACAGAAGGTTTTTTACAAGAGTACTGAGAGGACCTGCTGCAGCAAGTAGATTAGCCGCAGCAGCAGAAAACGACACTCCAAATGGAACCATTCCATATCTTGGAACTTTCCTTACGGATCTTACCTTTATTGACTCTGCAATCCCAGATCGTGTTCATGAAAATCTTATTAACTTTGAAAAACGCCGAAAAGAATTTGAAATACTTGCTCAGGTACGTTGATCGAGATCTGACCTGAATTAAGTTTTATATGGAGAGATGGATTTGTAATAATTATAACGTTTGATTTTGTGCAGCTGAAACTACTGCAAGGCTCTGCTAAAGGTTATCGATTAGAAGAAGATCCTTACTTCACCACCTGGTTCAACGCACTAGTCGTATTAGATGACAAGGTTGCTTACGAGCTATCCTTAGCAATACAACCAGAACGGAATCCTGTCAAAGGTCACCGGAAAAACGATTCATTTACATCAAATTCCTCTTCAGAGAATACTGAACAAGGATTGCAGCGAAAGGTAACGTATTTTTTTTTCTAGCAACATCCGTTTAAATTTTTCTAGCATACATCTAAATATTTTGTGCTCATTATTTCATTACAGGGATCTATTCCAAGTTCAAACGAGAGCTCAATTATGTACTCCCCAACGACTGGTTCAACTGCCAACGGTAGCGGCGTGTTGTCAGTGAATCCAGAATTCATTGTGGTGAAAGTTTCTTCCCCCACGAAAGGTGACGTAATGTACAAATCGATAATGGTTGGGAATTCAGACCACACCCCGAAAGTTATTGCGTCATCGCTTGAAAAACTGGGAATGGAAGAGGAAGACCCGAAAAACTTTAACCTAGTACAAGTTTTACCTCATAAGGAACTGAGGTTCCCTCCAAACGCTAATGTTTTTTACGCATTGGATACATCAGTTCATCCAACTGATATAAGACTAGAAGTTCGGCCTAACGCTGCTTCCATTCATAACAATAACAACACGATTAGTCATAATCATAGCAAGAATAGCGTGTCTAAACTTTCAACTAGGTCAACTTAGACTAAAAGCAATCTTCCTACGTTCGAAATCCTCCTTCCTTCATGCGGTAGATCAAAAAAATATTTTTATACTTTTAAAAACTAGCAGTAACTTTGTCAATGTTTGAAAATGGCATAGGCGATTTTTATCTGGATAATCAACAATTATAATATTTGTGTAGCATAGAAGGAGAACCATTTAAACTGTGATACAACAAGATTGACGATATTAGTATAACACAAAAAATGCATACATGTGCATAAATTTTTACTTTGTGAAATTGTAAGTTGGATAGATGAATATACAAAATTGCCTTTGTACAAGGTGGAACTAGTGTATTGTTTTTATACGTGAAATCTTGTCTTAGAAAATATGCTTTTTATACATCGCGACAAAAATACAAACCTGATTTATTAAAAGAACCAACATATTATATAGACTTGTTATTAAACTTCCAAATTTTGTTTGAATTTTATTTTCATCAACTAATAAACGCACTGAGTACGATAAGTACTCAAGCACAACGGATATAAAACTGGCATACTTTTAGTTCATTCTCTAGCGTTATTTATGTCTACAATCTTCTTGCTTTCCTTGGACGAGGAGGGGTGAATGAAATTGGAGTGTTGTCGGTAACTGATGCTACCTTTATTCC
Source organism: Orchesella cincta (assembly GCA_001718145.1). Lineage (NCBI taxonomy): Eukaryota > Metazoa > Arthropoda > Collembola > Entomobryomorpha > Orchesellidae > Orchesella > Orchesella cincta. The sequence goes on from LJIJ01000456.1 coordinate 60,013, forward strand.
AGCCATCTGTAACCCTTTTACAGCACTCATTCTGCCAGGGCCCAATCCTTGTACTTTCACACGAACAGTTGTTACCCCCTTTCCCTTTGCAACCTGGAATTTCAAATCAACAGGAAATTCATAATTTAGCTGAATTGATTTTCATAAACACTCTACTGTACAAAATGCAAGTTTTTATTGCTAACAACTTACACCACTAATCGCTACTGCCGTCGTTTGAGCTGCAATATTGGTTCCTTTTCGGGTGTTCTTGAAACCGTCCATACCACAAGATCGGTATGCTATAAGGACTCCTAGACTGTTCGTTACCTGCATGATGGTATTATTTTTTGATGCTTTAATGTGGCAAATTGGTAAGTCGGCAAATCTGACTCCATCAAACAACATATTTGGCGTGTCTGCGTCGGGATACACATTTTCTTTACTAGAATGCAAAATCCATCATCAATAATTGATTATTAGTACTATTTTATTTGATTTTCACTTTATTCATTCTGAATTTTTCTTCTTTTTTGCTTTTTACCTAATGTTAACTAAATCCACGTCCAATTGCTTCTCTCCCTGCGTTCCCATATCTTTTATAGGCATTGATTGAATTAAAACCCTTCGATCTTCAGACTTCCAGCGCCGGTTTTCGACCACAGGAAAGCAGCATGATTGCTGTGAAATCCTTCCAGCTTCCAATGCCGATTGGCGCATTGGAAGTGCAGTAGTAAGCACTCTAAACTGACGGAACAACGTCGGGAAATTCATGTCTTTTGCAAATACTGAATTCCTTATTGCCCCAAATATACCACACCGGTCACCGGTACCTCAAGTTATCCTAAAGATTAAAGTTTATAGATAAAACGATAAAAGTAGTGCAATTCACACGAAGAACTTTCACATTCACAATATTTCCCTAGCAGTAGAAAGCAATATGAGCAAATTATTAAAACGGGGCACTCGCCGACAATTTCTTGACAAGTAAAAGTCTTTCAGTTTTTAAATCAGTTCCTTTTGGAAACAGTTTACTATGCAGTTGTTTTCAACAAGAGGAGTGATCACATCCCATTTTACTCTTCAAACTCATCTTCCAGTCTTCAAAACGTGCTCTGATCGATAAGCATAATAACCCCTTCCGATTCCAATATTATGTAGTTGCTCCAAAGTTTACTATTATGTTTCGCGGTGAAGCAGCTGTGTAGGTTCCTCCTGACACTCGCAGTTGGTCATCACGGGTATGACGAAGATACACCTGATGATCGTAACCCAACACAGCATAAGCATACGATGAAGGAATGTTACCAACTTTGATATACAGAAGGAAAAAAATATTACTTGTTAGGAACTCCCATTCGCTCTACTGCATAAAAGAGTATCCTCAAAGCTCCTACCAAATGTCAAAAAAGCATTTCATTCGGCACGGCACACAAAAGTACGTTAAAAAGGTATCCACATTCACTCAAAAGGATACGTATTATATGCTAAACATGCATGCACATATCAATATCACTATTTCACATACCACCATAATATAATGCAGCATACTTTCTTTATCCGTATCCTTATATCACATCCCTGTACATATTTTACCTTATTTTGTGTATTACTCATTACATTGCATTGCAAGTTATAGTCGAAAAGAATATTTATTCGTCATATTGTGTTAATAATGTATACAAGTGCATTTGCATGATAGGCGAAATTTTTTGTTTTCAGCTTCCGTGCACTTTAATGGTATCATTCAGTTATTTCTGACTCAGTCAATTTTATGCAGTGCAAGGCTTAATTAGCTTTGGCAGTATATGCTCATGTTATTGTGATTCCCTAGCGAATTAATGTAGCATTGCATAACTCCTCCTTGCCCGACTTTTATCTTTTTAATGCTCCTCCAACGAAACTAATCAGAAGGAAAAAGTTTAGAGAAGAATCATCTCAGAAGACTAATACACGGCTGGCTGTGTTGCTCCATCAGATTCAGATTCAGAGGCGTTTCGGATTGGGAGCTAAAAGGTATGATTGCAATCAACAATACTATTAATTGAGAATATCATAGTCTAGATAAGTAGTTGGATTGTTTGGAGTAGCTGATATAATGATAGGTATTGGTCGGCAGCTGATAATATTTATTATGATGGTGTCAGTTTGTGTCATGTGTTGATTCATCAAAGTAAACTTGGGACAGGAGACAGATAAGATGTATGCTAATGGAGTTAGTCACTCACTTTTCTGGAGAATCTGCCCTGCGTCAAGACAAGTCAAGTGAAACTTTATGTGACCACATATTAAGCTAGACGCATTGATTATTTTGTCTTGTAAAAGTGGAACTGGGTATCAATGTCCAGAGTAAACCAACATGTTGTTAAGTTTTATGTGTATTTAACCAAGGATGTGTTAATGAAAAGCTTTTTATTAGTAAGGCTAACGACTGTCCAAAGGTTTTATGTGAAGGTGGGAGTACACATGATAAACGCTTAATTAAACTTGGCTTGACGTAGGTCCTTCGTATCGTATTGAGCTATCCTAGCATTTTTTTTACAAAAAGTTTTAATTTGTGTTCCAAGTGTTTTTGGATTTTTGAGAAACCGTAGGTAGCATTTTAGAAGTTTGTGTAAAAGTGTTAAAAGGTTCTTGATAATGAAATTTTATTATTTGTTCATTTTTTTAGGTATCTTGTTAATAATTACAGTTAAGGGGTAGTAGGATAGTTCGTAGCCGGTCACAATGGAATCCACCAGACGCCTAAATGTCAAGAAGCAAACCTTAGACGATGCATATGCAGCGCCAGCTAATTTCTTGGAAATTGATGTTATAAATCCAATTACTCATGGGATCGGAAATAAACGATATACGGATTATGAAGTTAGATTGCGGGTAAGTATAAAATTTGTTACATGATAACATTATTCTTGGAAAGTAGTGGATGAATTAAAGGTATATTTGAGCAACAAATTTGATTTTTCTTTTCTGATAGACGAATCTCCCAGTTTTTCGTGTGAAAGAATCCTCCGTTAGAAGAAGATATTCTGATTTTGAGTGGCTGAGAGGGGAACTGGAAAGGGATTCAAAAATTGTGGTACCTCCTTTGCCATCTAAAGCTTGGAAAAGACAACTTCCATTCAGGTATATATTACTGAATTTTCATTAGTGCACTTGTGTCCATTTCCATAAATAATATCATTTGGCTCAAACTTTATTTTTTTTACATAGATCGGATGATGGAATTTACGATGAAGACTTCATCGAGGATAGGCGAAAAGGATTAGAAATCTTTGTCAACAAGTAAGAAATATTTGCAGCTCTATAATTGTAAAAAGAAAGAAAGATTGTCTTGTCCAAACTTTTAAAAATTGGTCTGCATTTTCTTATAGAATTGCTGGACATCCGCTTGCGCAAAACGAGAAATGCTTACACATGTTTCTTCAAGATCCAGTCATTGACAAAAATTATGTTCCTGGGAAAATGAGGAACGTGCAGTGAATACACTTTTAACCTCATTGAATATGTCAAATGTGAATGTGGTGAATTTCATAACTTAGCTGCGATCTACAAGACAAATCTACTTCTTATCGGCCATAATTTCGATGGAACTGCAAGAGGTCTGATGTTTTTTTTCGTTTGTATTTGGAATGAACAATTTTCAGGTTACGTTTTCAGATTATTTACTTACAGTGTCTTGGAACACTTAAACCTCATCTGTGTAACATAATATTATTTAAATAGGATTTATAGAAGTTATAATAATTATGATTGCTTTAACTGTATAAACTGTAGTCAGCGTAGGCAAATTTATTGAGCATAAATCAACCAAACTTGTTATGATGCCGTACTGTGTAGCTCATTATTATTATTATTATATAGTTTTTATCGAGAGAAATTCACTTTTATATGTCTTAGATGTTTCCTCTTTACTCTATTATTATTAAATGCACCTGTGAAACAGACACAAATACGTACTACATATTACGAGCAATATGGTTTCTTTACATGGCAAGCTGCAAGTAAAAATAATTTTATTTCAGTTCAAGCCCAAGGTCATACAGAAACACTTGAGATTCTGTTTTGTTTTACAAATAACTAAATATAACATACAATTTGGTTAGATGTGAAATAGCAAAATCCACTACTCTAACTCTATCATCATTCAAAGGTTCTGCGGATTAGAGGACACGTCATTGTTGATTGTAATGGTCATTCAGTTAATCTTAATTAATCATGTATAAAATAATTCATTATGAAAGAACAATCCATTTCTGTTCAGACTGCATAAACTAGCATCACAAAATACTGGTATCACTGTGGAACCTATTAGCAATATTAGCTGCTACAACTACTTGGTTAACTTTAGCTACTACATTTGCCGTATTTGGTAAAGTCATTTCTTTTCATTTCTTTGTGCCGGGTTATTGCGACAGTGCAAGCAATAATATTGACAATCTTACTTAGCTGCAAAAGTTTTTGGTTAAATTAGGTACTAGCTTAGCAATTGGTAAGTTGACAATTAATAATGCGCCTTAGGAGAGATACGTCGGCTTTTCTATTTCCATACTGTTTTCTGGCAAACGAGAGAAATACGTCCTCTAAACTTGTTTCATTGACTGAATAGTCTTCAACTATTCCTGCATACGTAGTTTTGAGATCCTCCATGGTTTTAAATAATACGTCCCATGGTATTGCTGTATTGTGCAACTGGTACTGAAGGATGTTCTGCAAATTACATTGTCATTGAAATATTGAAATTTCATCTAAATTGTCAACTGACAATATTATCATTTATGAATATGTATTGAAGAATTCCTATACCTGGTGTTTATCCTTCAGAGTACATGGGTGAAACAACTTATTAATGTCGTCGCTTAGTTTAAGTAGCTCTTCGGATTCAACTGGAACTAACGGTTTCAGTTTCAAAGATAGACTATATCCTTGCGCAAACTTGCTCTTTAACCGCTGTACACCCGCAAGGCACTGAAGCTGACCGTTGACCTTAATTAACAGATTCCATATCAATTCCACATTAATTCCGTATCGATAAAAAATTAATAATAATAATTTAAATTAAATGCTAATAAATTTCATTTCTTAATTTACCATTATGGCCAGTCGGGAACAAAGAGCTTCACACTCTTCCATGCTACGCAAAATATTTAAAAAACAATCATTTCAAGTGGCTCAGCTAATCAATGTGTTGAACATAAAAGATATCAATAGCTTACCTGTGGGATGTCAGTATTATAGCTTGACCAGAATCTCTCACAGAACTTAGTACACCCCAGAACTGTTGGCGGCTCACCGGATCGACACCGCTTGTCTAAATTGAGATTAAACTACCGTGTAATGAACGTTAAAAAGAATCAATAGACTTAGGTTATTCTTAAGCTTACGGGTTCATCAAGCAACAACAGCGGTGGGTCTCCGATCATGGCCATGGCCACCGAGAGTCGCCTCTTCATTCCACCGCTATACTTTCTACACTGTACATCTGAACTTTCAAGCAGACCTGATAAAAAGTACGAACAAACAACGTGTAAAATAATGTCATACGTGAATGTTGAATGTACAGTTAGATAGCAGATCTGGCATTTTACCTAGCCGTTTCAACCATTTCTCTGCTTCCGCTTTCCCAAACTTTCCAGGTACTCCTCTTAGCCTACAAAATAACTGTAGCATTTCTCGTCCAGTTAAGACTCCAACAACTCCATCAAATTGGGGACAATACCCAATATTGGAGAGAAATTTCTTGCGATCTTTGTCAAGTGTATTCATGTACGCATATCCATTTCCATGAGATCTATACTCATCCCCTGTCAGCATTCTAAATGTCGTAGTCTTTTTTCAAATAATACATAATTAAATATAATAAAAGTCATGTAAAACATTTTTCTAAATAGATGTGCATAAATAACAACTTTACAAACCTTGCCAGCTCCGTTAACTCCCAAAAGACCAAAACACTCTCCATGATGTACTCCAAAACTTAGCTTTGAAACGGCTGCAAAAGAGCCATAGCTTTTACACAAATTCTCCACCACTAGTGCATCCTCACTTACTTTTTCTAAGAGAAAACAAACAATTGATTAGCATAGAGTAATTTTACTCTGTGAATTTAATCTATCGATGGCATGATGAGAGTATTTAGTACGTACTATCAGTCACCATATTTGCGACACGTTGTGACTCGGCCATGACATCTTCATCATTAATTTGTGCATCGAATACCGATTCATCGGTTCGAAAAATCAGCGCAATAATTCTTTGCAAAACTTCGTACTCCAATAAAACCAAGATAATCTGATATACGATGGCCATTAGTACCATGTACAATAATTCTTGTCCAATGCCCGGCGCAACAATGTCATTTCCAAACCATGCTTGGTATATTCCCAAGTTATATATGGAGTTGGTTTAAAGCATTTTGATTCCAATTCCACACAGTTTTCTAAAATGCAACAATATTAAATGTACTCGCAATAAATCTTTTCAAAGAGATTACAAATCATCAGAAGATATTTGCTTACCACAACATTCTCTGTACTCGGAAGGAATAGTTTTTATATTTATGTCACAAATTAAACTCCTTGCTTCGTCTGACAAAATGTTACATCGTCCGTTATTAGAGGCTATTTCGGAAAACCTCATTGTATTAATCGATGCGCCAAAGGTGGGAAACAATCTTCCAACCCATCTCACTTTTCCAGCCATTGTTAGCAAATCTCCAATTTCCATAAGATGTACGAGAAGACACAAAATCATTCCTGAATGAAAGTCAAGAATGTGATTGTGAATAGCTTCATTCTCATTTCCAATGTCATGAAACATACTATATTTCCTTACCTGATACTATGTGAATAATCGACACGAGCGCAAAGCCTCCAGCTACAGTTGAAGAATATAAGCTGATTAAGTACGAAAAAGAAATCGCCGAGTAGCCATAAACCAAAAGAATCAAGAACACCACACCTAAAATAAAATCATTCATCATTTGACTTATTCGTCGTGTCTCGTGTCGCAACATGAATAAACATTTTTTTAAATTGGAACTTACCAGCTCCTCCATAAGAAGTGAATACACTGTAGCTTTGGAAAATGGGAAAGCACGCTGTCATAACGCAAACAACGAGAAAAACTAAAAAGAAATCCCACAGGAAAGCCGAATACCAGTACGAAAGTGGGCTGACCCCCGTCATCATTTGAAGTTGCTTAGCCTAGATTAAAGGAATGATTTCTTAAATCATATCGGCATATTGACATAAATGATGTCTTTTTTTAAAAAAAATTTTACATTGCATAATTTTTCCTCTAGTGGAAACACGACAAAACTAGCAGCCAACAAAGCTAAACCAATGGGCATAAAAACTGCAAACATGAATGGAATAGTCTGAGTAAAGATGGGATCCGGTTTCGCAGCTTCCAACAATGCATCCATCTTTGACTGTAGTGGGTGATTCTTTACGTTAATCCTAAAATTATTGTTCGGGTCCAGATTCTTTAGCAGTGTGTTACTGGCGATATTGATAGCTAGAGGTGCGGCGTGGTTTGGAATAGAGTTGAACAAGGCATTAAAGTTTGTTGAATTAACTTCTGCTGCAATTATATGCGTCTCTCTGTACGCAGCCAAATCTGATACACCCAAATCCGATATCGCTGTAAGCACAGAGCCACCATTGGGAACTTGCTTATATGATGCTCCAATTACACTTGCAAGCTGTGCAGAGAAAGTCTACAAAAAATGGAAGGTTTACCCAAAGGAAAAATTATTATTATAGTTACATACTGTATTTAATTTCGACAATTTTTACACTTTAAATTACCGGGTCAGTTGAAGAAGCTAATGTAACTGGTTTCTTGTAACTGTCGAGCTTAATTTCCAAAGCTGGTGGTGGTTCAGGTGTTTCGAAACTTTTGTTGCTCACCCAAATAGCCAATATTAGGATAACGACAGGAATGATCAACTAAAATGGAAAAGTTCATTGGCTTACTTTTAATATTCCAATATTCACTGGACCCTATAATCTAATCTTTCATTTTTTCACCTTACCTGACTTAGCATGAGTTTTCGTTTCCGTAAAGTGTAAATGTACTTTTTTGTCAATAAAGCGAGGAATTGTTCCTTCACAAGTTTTAATCCTTCAAGTCTGCCCTGTCCATTTTTCAAAGCTAAATGCAAAAAGTACTTTCGTTAGTTCAAAATGTTTCTTTGAGTTAACAATTCAATGCAATGCAAGTGAAAACCTACTCATTCGTTCGTCCAAAACTTTGTGAAAAGCTTCAGGAGTGCCTTCAGCGCTGGATCTGCTGGTCTCATTTGCAAGATGCTCGTCCGTTAATTCGCCAACCCTGTCCCCAATAAAAATTATATATATGTACTTGTATATTTTATTAGTATAAAAAATCGTATGCTTTTAACTACACTTACCGTAGAAATACTTCATCCATTGTCGTGAGAGATAGGCCCATTGTTTTAATTCCCAACTCCTGTTTGCTTCTGGTAAGTTCAATAAACATTTCCGAAAGAATTGAAGTACTGGCTGTTTCAGTTGGTAGTGTAATTAAAAGCTCAGTCGTGTTTGTTGAGTGTGAAGCTTTAATTGAAGCATTTGGAACATATTTTTGAATAACTGTTAGAATGGTATTTCTCTGTTCATTTTCTGATATGGACAATTTCAAGGTGTAGCCCGTCCCATAAAACTTTTTCAAATACATTGATGTTCCACAACAGACCAGCTTTCCTGCTGCCATTATTCCGATCCTATCTCCAAGCACATCAGCTTCCTTTTAAAAAATTCATGAATATAATTTATTTTGTTTGCAATCTTTACCTTAGAATTAATTAGATCAATGCATTTTACCTCATAAAATGTGTTGTAAGAAGAATTGTTCGTTGACCTCTCATTTCCATAGAAGGTCCCATATAGCCTATATATATATATTGACGTGATAAAACATCATGTAGAAATGTATAATAACCAATTTGTATACTTTATGTGTGTCATATTAAACGTGTAACTCCTTTTCGAGGAATCTAGTTGACAATAAATGGTTATTATTACTAACCCGTCTAGCTTCAGGATCCATGCCACTATATAACAAAGGAAGAAAGAAAAATATTAATATACGGTGTAAACAGATTAGCTTAAATCAGTATACCCTTACCTAGTCGGTTCATCTAAAATTACAACCTGTTAAAAAATCAATCATACAAACGTTCAATAATTTATATTTGTGATCAAAAAAGAAGAAAGTCATTAAAATATGCATACTTTTGTTCCTCCGATCAAAGCAATGCCTAAACTCAATTTTCTCTTTTGACCCCCTGACAATGCCCTCGATAAGGTTGATTCTTTTCTGAAAGTTGTAGCTTTTTTAAAAGTTCCTTCATTTCTTTGGTGGCTTCAGAAGAGGTCAGCCCTTTCAGCTACAAAACAATATAAAAATGTGACAAATGTATTACTGAATAGAATATGTCATGTGTAACAAATTTCTGCTAAAAGTTACCTGTCCAAAAAAACCGCAAGTGTTCCGAAACTGTTAATTTATCAAAGAGCATATTGTGCTGTGGACACAGTCCCAAGTTATCCCTAACCATATCAAGCTCTGTCGTTATATCATATCCATTGACAGTAGCTGTCCCACCAGACGGAGCAAACAATCCAGTGAGCATACTGATTGTTGTAGTTTTTCCAGCTCCTAAACCGATGCAAAAAAAGAAATGTGATTATGGAAAGTTTATATCCTTTGATGCTAATTTGATGGCGTCATTCTACAATTCGTACCATTATGCCCCAACAATGCAAATATTCTCCATCATACATCTTTGCATTAACACCATTAACTGCAGCTTTGTTCCTTCCAAACACTTTGCGAAGATTCTTGATCTCAACACCGACATTGATGTCGGATGGCTGTGTTTCAAAACCAGGCATATTGTTATCAAACTCTACTGGTTCAGAGCTGGTTCCGGGTCGGCTTTTTATTCCTCCTCCCCTACGCCGATACGTACTTGGCTAGTATGAAATGAAACGATAAAGTATTATATTACTATTCAAGGTTCAATTTGGTTGTTGCAGATTTGATGGAATAGATAATAAATATTATGATGTACCTGGAAAATGTAATACCAAGGCTTTCTTACTCCATACTCAGACGGCAACACATTTTCCACATAAACTGCGAGAAACATGTACATGCACGTATTTAGTAGAAACATTAAAATAACATGTCCAAGTGCCAGCGGGTCGACGCTGCTAATAGGCTCTGCAATGTTTGACCAATGAGCTCCCACGGCTATAAAAACAAATCAATAAAAATATTATGTGTGGACACTCGTGCAATATTGATTGGAAGCTATTTATATGAACTCTTTCTCTCGGACGTCGATTCTTTAGAAAATTTTCTAACCTTTTCCTTCAAAAGCAGACATGACTTTAATGGCCAAGTGAAGTGCCATATTTGGAATGAGTGCAACAGTGATCTTGTCCATAAATGACGAAGATTGGTAATTTTTCTCAAGTGGTACAAAGAAAAAGTAATATGATGACAGCCAAAGTATTATTCCCACAGTGGTAGCTAACGTCGCTGCAAGATTGTTAAATTAAAGATTATTATTAGAGTATAATCACGTTTCATTTTTTTCTTCAAATTTTGACTTACGCTTTATAAAAAGGATGAGATGAAAAAACAAAAGGATGAAGCAGACATTGCAAAAAGGAATAGCACAACCCACCAAACAGTGGGATCGCTGTAAACCAATACCGCTCCTGAATGAATGTCAAATGTCCAAAACAAAAGAAAAATAACAATGGTTATGCTGATTATCAGAATCAGCAAAGAATTCAACATCCATCCCACCCATTGCATCCAACACGAAGTCCATTAAGCTTTAGCAGTTCCTGCAATAAATATTAAATATGAGCAAAATGTCTGTCATATTAATGTAAAAAAAATTGTTCGGCTGAGCTAAAGTCATTATACCCTTATTCCAGTTTCCTTCTCGCTAACAACTGACCGAATAATGGAAGGAACCATGAATATGAATCCCAATACGAAAAGTTGGGGAAGTAGAATAAAGTACAACATGTTGAAATCAAAGGATATCGTGTAAGGTGGGTACGGAAAAGCTTGTAGAGAGATCTGAAAGTTAATTTCATATTTAATCAACCTGTTCGCTTGAATAAATGGTTTGTTGTTGTAACTATATGTCATTTCATTGTCTTTTGTTGACATTCAACTTACACTGTGGGTGATTGGCTGTCCAGTGAATCGTTTGGCAAGTATTTTATCAATGAGGACTTGAAAGCCACTAAAACCACTCTCTGCATAATGTTTCACGTGCTCTGTAAATGACAAATTATTCATAAGGACCTGAAAACGAGTATAAGGTCAGGTAACATCGAAATGATAAGCAATTCTTCAACTAACCTCCATTAGGTCCTGGTAACTGAAACCACGGAAAGAGTAGCCAGTGTCATGAAAGTCGTCCACCATACGAATCTTGTACGAAACACTACTACTTCTTGCTTCCAATCCATTTTCAAACACGATTGCAGCTCGTAATGAGCCACTTGCCGTGTTGTTAAAACTTAAACTAGCCAGCAACTTTTCAATCTCTCCTTCATCCGCAAATGGCTGCCAATCTAAAAACAATGATCAAATAGTAGTCGTTTTTACATTTATTACCAACCTTAGCAAAATAACTCAGCTCTTGATCATTTGGTTTACTAACCAATTTTAGTTCCTTCTAAATTACTGGCAAGCTCTTGAATGACTTGCTTCGTCTGATCAGTATCCGGGGCATATGCAACAATGCAGTTTGTACATGACACTTTCAATGCAAGAAGCAGTTTCAGATCCTGAAAATCATTGAATAACGTTGGCAGTATTATTAGCGCGCATAATTCCATTCCAAGACTTAATAGTAGTTAACACCATCTGCCATTCTTACATCTTCTTTAATCCCTGGAAATATTGTGGTTTGATTTCCTGTGACGTCAAAATCAATGTGTGATCCACCTCCTGCTTGAGTTTTCATAGAAGCCTGACAGAGACAAAGATTTATTATGCACAGTGCAATTTTTGCTTACTTACTTTTACTAAATTAAATGCATATTTAGGGGTGTTCTGAGATTCACTGTTTCCAACATGCACTACTACAAGACATTTCACTTGATTGACTGATTGATTGATTGATTTTATAAGAAACAAATTACCAATATCATAGCACATAGTGTCGGCAGTATAATCTCCAACGCTGTCACAACCCAATGTCTCTTCCTAAAGAGGAGATTTTTCCAAACGAGAAGTCCAATTTTTCTCAACATTTCACTGAAGATGCAACACCAATAACTTGCAGCTGTAGAATATCCTACGTTGATGTCGTCATCGTCATCATCAAAATCATCGTAATCATCTTGCTCACTGTTGGTTATATGTCGCTGACTAATGTCATTCGCACTTTTATTGCCAGTTTTTCGGCCACTTCTCTTCTTGTTTCTGTTATAACGAGCACTACTGTCTCCATTGTTTTGATAACGACTTGCCGAATTGCCGTTTCTTGATGCAGCTGATGATCCAGACAAGAGCGGACGGAGAACTCCACGCTCATTGCAGCAACCCATAAGAACACCCTCCTAAGGAAATACAACACATTGCCACCTTATGCATATTATTCGTATGCTTATGCTTATGCATTGGGCTGTAGTGCAGATGTATACATCAGCGGAAACTGTCTTTTCGTGTCAAGAACACAAACTCCCAATATATATAGTGCTTTGGGATGTTGTTAATAGTTGGTATGTAATGTCAAACAAGCCACTAGCAAAAGGATAAGCTTGGGCTTGGAATGAGTCATTCTCAATTCTTTGAATGACTATGACTGTACATTTGCCGAAACCAGAAATAGTAACAATGTGATATTAAAAGGTACTAGCAATTCTTCTATTTGTTCATTTTTTTTCATAATGTAGATGGAATATGGGTTTGCATGCCATGCCACATGCATTTCATCAATATTTGATACTATCAGCATGAATGTGAGAATGAGATCATGAATTTTTGAACATGCGAAAAACTGGAGTAAGGTTTAGTACAAAAAAACACCTACATTAGTTCTAACTACAGCTCGTAGCTTCCTTCCACTCCTACCCCTAAAATTCTTGGATTCAGCATTACCTAGATTATGAGAACACGAACTAAACTCGCAATGCACGTATTTACACCGTAAGTTTAGCCTTTTGGAAGGGTGGATCCTATCCAATCATACATCAAGATACAACAGTCATACTATATTTTACTTTCCAGAATATTAATATAACTTGTTCATTATCAACTGAGCTGACGTATTTAAGCTTTCTACTAATAACCTTGCTCGATATTATTAGCTCTACATACCTTATTATGGAAACTTACCAATAAATCACTTTTTTAATATTAATTGTCCAAGGTTTCACAATGCCCCCGTCACAAATTTGGAGAATTTTTACAAGTAGTAGGTAAAAGTTGGCTGAATAATTACTGCACCCTCGCAGAATTACTGAGTAATAAAACAAAACTTTTGATTTGAAACAGAAGGATATTGGATATGATTTGACTAGTACAAAAGCAGAATAAGAAACTGAAGTAAAAGCAAGGGTTGTCAAGAATAAAATATACTAGTAACTAACAAATCAGGGCTCCGTAATTGTAATGCTCGCGGAAAGTTTCTAAGGCTAAAAGCACAATACATAAGATAGATAGATGCATGTACAGCTGGGTAAGCATTTACTGATGCAAGATACATGTACATACCAGGTAAAAGAGTTAAAAACACGTCTACTTGCATAACTTTAAAATTGACTTTTTTTACCCTACATGAAAACATGCATTAAGTTTAACTCTATCTACAGATATAGAGGAGACAAAAGAATTTTTGTACGCGGAGACTGAATGAAGTACTTGTAGCATCGCATAAAGTAGTCAGTCATGATGATTCATGATCACATCATGATGATGTTGGTCACATCTTTCAATGAATATACGCATACTGCAGCATGTAGATCCCTTTCATTCATCTATGTATATTATAAGTTACATAAGTAGTGCACGCTATGTATTTTCCCGTAAACCTCACAAGTTGAAAAGTAAAGTTAAAAGTAAGTATACGGAAATCCGCATCGCATGTTGGCCTGACTTTTAATATTAAATAATATGTGTGCAGTAAGAAAAGAAGGAAGGAATAAGAATGCATACGATGCATTCAGCATTGCGCTGACGCTTACGTTATAATATGCTTCTCAAACAAGTCATTAACTAGCGATGCGTTGCAATAATATAGATCGGCTACTTACTTGTTGCATGAATGCGTGTTCCTTTGGGGGCTGCAAAGGGCCAATACCCTTTTTCAAAGAAAAAGTATACTTACTATTCGCTGCCATTTTCTTACAGAAGTTACTACAAGCACAGCTTCATCGGCATTCTAATGATTTTAATCATCAAACTAGATTAGATCATCAACAAAATGTTATTCGACATTCGAATTGTTGCCTGTGTCTGCAGCATTACTTGCCATACTTTTGCAGCGACGTTTGTATTGAATTGCATGAGCAAATTATTAAACTTTTTAGTGTCTGTCTGTTGAGTCATCGGAGTTTTCCCATAAACTTATTTCAGTTAGTACTAAGCAATTTAGAAAGTTACATTACAATTACAGCAGCGAACCCCGCAAAACAACAACATGAGAGCCTTGATTATGACGAATAGGACATACACTTGCGCTTCCTTCCTGCATCATAGCACCAGTAAGCGTCTTGTGCATTCGCACACTACGAGATGATGTCAAAAGGTTTTTTGCCAACAACGCTTTCTATTTTCAAACACATTATGCATCGCAATTTTTTCAACTTACTCATACGCATGTTTGATTTATATGTACAAAGGGTCATATTCCTTTCTTGCATGGTATAGTTTCGGCTTATGCACATTAATTCGTGTTGGCAGTTTTAAATACAAACATTTTGATGCGTGAAATGAAGATACGATGTTTTAAAGGTACTGACAATGGATCCTTCACACATGAAATCAAGGCTATAAAGGCTGTATAATCTTTTTTTGCTATCGCTCCTGTTACAACATTTTATATAAAGATACGCTTATGAGCTGCATTAAAAAGTCAATAAAATGAAATGTTAAATCACTGATTGTTGCATAAAACGTAGCAAATTGATGTGGTAATTGAAATGCAAGCCTTAAATACGATTACAGGCTCGAAGTAACGATGCTTGTTTCTGTTTGTTTAAAAAGTTTTTTTTATTTCGAACTTATGAAACAAAACCTTTATAAATTGTGAATAATTATTGCTTTTATAAAAACGCGCAAATCTCTTTCTTTGAATATTTATCCATGACATGAATAATGCTGAAACCGAAAAATGCATGAAAAAAGCAAAACATGACACACCGTTTTGTTACGATAGCCGTCTATAGCATTGTTATTCGTATGTTACCATCATGAAACCAGGTATCACGCGATGATAGTATAGAAAATATTGTCACTTTGTTTGTAATGCTTTTCATTTTTTAATACCAAGTTATTCAAATACATTTCAAGATAAATTTCCAAACATTTTTAGTTGTTGATAATGAAATAATTGTATAAAATTCGATACACCCGTAAGCGTAGTGAGTGAGTGGAATATGCAATATTTTAGATTCAACGACCTCCAATGATTGAATATTGAATTACGGGCAGTTTATTATCAATATTTAAGCTGTATATAGCACGGTACATACGCAGTCAATTTTCTTAGAATTTGTTTAGAGTCCATAGAGTAATAAAAATACATAAAAGCTACCTAATTTTAAGAATACAAATAAATCTCAACTGAACCGTGATAAAAGAATACATTTTCATAAACAATCAAAGATCTCCCTTTCGTTATAAAGTGAATAATGAAGAAATCAATATAAACTAAGAAATCCTAACTGATAACAGCTTCAGCAATGCTAGTAGTAGTACTATCTGCATCGGGGGGCGGGTTATGATTGAGAGTACCTGGATTTCCGTTTTCTGATTCAGTAGTAGCAAACGTAATAACGTCCTGGCTATTCAAGGTCTCAATGACTTCCTGGATGGCTACAGTTTCACTCTCACCAGTAGTTATCTAGTGTGAATTCCAATCATGAGCATTACTTAATAATTATATGTAATATATATTAATATATTACCTCAATGCTGGGTTCTTCAACAGTCACAGAAAAAATATCACTGGGCTGATACAAATATATTACATTTGTATCAGTAACTGATGAACCATCACTCAAAGCTGCAAAAGCTTCTGGAGTTAAAATTTGAACTAAGGTTTGGCAATCTGAAACTTGGACTGCTTCAGTAGAATCCTTCAGACACGTGTCACTGTCCTGCAACGAACCAACAGTGACGTCGGAAAGGGTGATGGTAACGGATTCTGATGATGCCTGGATATTGTCCGTAGCTACCGATTGCACAGACACCGGCACAACGTCTGACACGGTTTTGACAGATGATGGTGGATGGATCTTTTTATGCTTTGCAAAATTCGATGGGTCGGAGAAGGTCTAAAATTACAAAAAAAAATTTGAACAACATGTTTAAAAGAAACACATTTACCAAATGGTTAAAACACCTTACCTTTTTGCAAATAGAACATTCAAACGGCTTCTCTCCGCTGTGAATTCGTTTATGTTTTTTCAAAGAACATGCATCCGAAAATTGTTTATGACAAATTGGGCATTCCTAGAAGGTAAAGTAAAGATTGATAAGATCTTCAAATCGTTTATACAAACTATGTCTGGTAATTGATGGTTCTCGTGTTTGTTATATAATTTACCTCAGACTTTTCCCCAGAATGACGTTTCATATGACACCTCAAGTTATCTGGAAAAGTAAATCCCCTGCCACACACCATACAAAGATACGGTTTGCTTCCGGAATGAGTTCTATTATAATTGGGAAGAAGGAGCTTTAAAGTTATGGAGCAAGTTATATCTACACATCGATCACATCTATTCGAATAATAATAATAATAATACGTACAATTTATGGATCTTCAGTTGAGATAATGTGGTAAATCTCTTTTCACATTCCCGAACATTACAGGAGTATGGTTTTTCTTTGGTGTGCGTACGCGTGTGCTCCTTCATGTTCCCTCTGTGACTAAAACATTTTCCGCAGTACTTGCAAATGTGCGGCTTTTCTCCTTTTCGAAATAGATTTTAATAGTATGTATTGTTAAAATAAATTTACTAGACGTTATGAAGCTTAAACTTACCCGTGTGTAAACGCATGTGAGCGGTCAATGAGGATTTGAGAGTGAACTGACCACCGCACTTTTCACAAGTAAATTCCTTCGCTTTATTTTGCAAATGTATGCTTCTTTTGTGAGTATATAAACTAGCCCTAGGTGTTATTAAATTATGAGAATATTTAATCAAAAATTTTAAAATTGCAAAAATACAAAGGGTTTACTGCTTGTGTTACCTGCTTTTGTAACTGGAAATACATCCTGGCTCATCGCATGTGAAATATTTTTCAGAGTAATGCGTAAACATATGGTTAGTTAGCAAACCCTTGTGAGAAAATGTCTTTTTACATATTGTACACTGGAAATCCCGTTTGGTATCATGTGCAGATAACTTATGATATACGAGAGCGGATTGGGAAGAGTATTGTTTTTCACAAAATTCACATCGAAAGTCGACTTGCTTCTTTTTAGATTTTGGACGCCCCCTTTTTCGTCGTTTACTGAATTGTCTGCCTCGCAATAGGTCTGAGAGTTTGACTGATCTATCAGTATCGGACTTGACAGATTCAGTGTCAACATCGTTGGTAGATTGTAGGTTTGCTTCTTCAGCACCAGCAGTCTTTTCTTCCTGTGAAATTACAACTTTGCGTGTTTCTGATGTTTCATTTTCACTTCCTGTAATTTCCTTTACTTCGTCATTTTCTTGTTTCTCTGCTGAAAGTATTAAAAATGCATAGTAAATTAAAAATGAACTCTATACTTTGAGGAATTTTCAATAATCACCAATATGTATCTAAAAGTAAATCTCACTACTTACCATCTATTACTTCATTACTCACATAAACTTCACTTGAGTATCTACAAGGAGGACGGGTAGAACGTTTTAACCGTGGTTCCTCCTGTACTAAAACATCCTTTTCATTTCTATTCACCTCTGGGCTGGTGATGGTAACCGTCTTCTTTGGTCTTCCTCTTTTTCGTTTCAAAACATTTTGTGATAGAGTATTAACAACATCAATTTCACCACCTCCGCAATTACTTTCTCGTGCTAGATTTCTATTCTTTACTAGCTGCTCCATCCGCTTTTGACCTTCCACAATCTTGTCGAAGAACTCTTTCGTCAGCTTCAAACTTTCTAAGCAGCATTCACAAATACTTTGAGGGTAGTCTTTCGGAAGGGTTAGCTGAAGACCATGTTAATAAGCATAATGTTAGTTCCAAATTCACAAATAAAACAATTGCCTACAAATTTCATTTTAAAGCAGATTATTACCATCATGATTAAACCAGGTACATATTTTTGCAAAACCATTTGTACAGTCTCCAATGAGTCCAAGAAGATTTCTGACAGTGAGATCCATTTTTTGGAACCCAACTCATTTCCAAAAGCACACAAACGACACACTACTGGTAAAGACGTTGATGGATCAGTTATAAATTTACCAAGACCATCCTTACACTCAGTAGTGGCATGTTCCAATTCCGGTTTTGGAAATAGGGTCTTGATTTCAGACGTCAGGTTTACAGGCTCCATTACACAACTGACGGCACTGACGCTCTTGTTAACTAATCACAAATTACCGTTCATATTAAATTCACTTTCGGACACAGAAAGTACATAAAATGAATAAAATCCCACCAGATGTGTTTGTTTTCAGGTATCTATCCGTATTTACATGCATTTATTCGCCCTCGTACCTCATTTCCCCAAAGCTTAGCTTCACAGCTGTACAGCTGACTAAAAGATTATGAAATTGACACAGCGCGAAGAGCTCACGAGGAAATTTTTACTTTCTCTACATCCGATTCATCCTGCCGACTAGAAAAAAGTAAAAGCATTTTTTTGCCTTTATACATAGTATTGATTGACCAACCTTAAATGTCCATTTGGAAATGGACAATAATATTTATTCCGAACCCCTTTTTCCGTTTTCCCAAGATTTAACTTCTTCGTCAGGTTCTTCCGGTCAGTCGCAGAAACAGACTCAGTTATCCTCCACCCCAGTTTCGAAGAGGTCTATACAGCCAGTAGTGGAATTGGAGAAGGATTGTCAAGAAGAGGTCTCACAACCCGAGAAAGAATTTAGTTTAGAAGACCTTGTTGTTCGAGCATCCGAACTGATTCAGAAGTACTGCACAACTGGTTGTAAAGTACTGAATGATGCGTTAAGAGGTGGAATCCCAACTTTTGGAATCACAGAATTGTATGGTGAAGGTGGAGCAGGAAAAACTCAAATTTGTTTGCAACTTTCTATTACTGCTCAGTTAAATGAAGATGCTGGTGGATTAAATTCGGGTATTAGCAGTAATAAAACTTGTACTTAAATGGATTATGAATGCTTTTTGATATGTGTGTAAATTGTCCTTTCAGATGTGTTATATATATGTACGGAGGATGCATTTCCATCCAAACGTTTGGCTGAACTGGTCCATTTCTTTCAATTAAAGTATTCAGATGACCTTCCATCTAATCCTATGAGTCATGTCTACATTGAGCAGGTTGCAGATGCTGTAAGTATATAGTAATGACACCAACTTTTGATTGACTGGAAAGTCTTAGAAGTGAAACCCTATATTGTAAAACTTTAAAAATTGCCATTACTTCGTTTTTAGGCGACGTTGCTGCAGTGTGTAACCGTTAAACTTGCGACTCTTGCAAGAACCAATGATAGAAAGATTCGTTTGGTAATACTCGACTCAGTTGCTGCTATATTCCGTTCGGAGTTGGATGATATTTCTCGCAGAACCTCTGACCTTCGCTGCTTGGGTCAAACTCTTCATGAATTTTCACTGGAGCATAAGGCAGCAGTCGTGATATGTAATCAGGTTAGTATACAGTAACTTTATATCGTAAAGTTGAATCCAACAAAGACTGATTAATTACTAGTTAATTCCGCCGTTCTTTCATAAACTACAGGTTACAGGAAATCCCTCCAGTTACGAGAAGAACGTGGCAGCGCTTGGAATGGCGTGGAAGAATATGGTTACTACAAGACTTAAAGTTTCCAAATCTGATGATCAAAGCTGCAGGCATCTTCAAGTCAGTTTCAGTCCTCATATTCCACCCATTAGTATACCTTTTCAGGTTTATGCAAACGGTGTCCGTAGTCCCAAATGCCCATCGAGTTCTTTGGGTCGTTAATAGGTATTTTAAATCGTTAGCTAAGCTATAGCAACTTTTATAAGTTGTAATATAAATTTGTGGGATCCATCTTAGCTGCATCTTAGCGCTTTCAGTCTTCCATCTACTATACTATTCATATTTCATACCTTGTTACTACTTGTAGTACTGTACATCTATGATTGGTAGTTTATGATATTAGGACTGCGTACCTACATATTATATTTTTTACTAACGCCCTTCAAACTAGAGCTTAAATAGAGTAGCAGGAATTTCATTTCAAACATGAGAGTAGACTGTAGTGTACTGACATGCATTCATTTAGATCCCGGATACGCTCTGCTTTCGGTGCAGAACACTCTAACTTGCATGGAAATGTTCAATATCATTGATGTTCATAGGAGCAATAAACTCAATGGTATTATCCAAACTAAAAAGCCAAATATATGATGCAACTACCAAATTTGTTATAAAATTATTATTATTCATTCTTAACAGATGTGCAGTTCATGCTGCTGTTAAGAAATATATCAAACTTGAGTAGATATGAGATTGACGTAATTTTCAATTTGCTTGATGTCGACCATTCTGGGGAAATTGAATTTGAAGAGTTCTATCTTATATTTTGCATTCTTATTGCTAACAAGGTTTGCATCACAACTTATGAATTTACAATGTATGTAAATGTAACTATAACTAGAGGTCGAACCTTATGAGATAACTAATTTATCTTTCAGGATTCGTATGAGAAAGAATTTATATATAGGCACTCTGGTACAATATTTCAACTGATTGACTCAGATGCTTCCGGACAAATTAGTTCAGCAGAATTTAGCCACATGGGTGTTCTTTTCAACTTTGACCATTCTGCTATCAAAAGGATTTTCAACGAGTTTGATATATCAGGAGACAAAAGTTTAGATTTTTCGGAATTTCGGGTACTTTTCATTGTAAAGTTTCTAGTTCTTAAAGTATGTATTTTTCTGTTCTGATATTATTTCTACCACTTTTGTGTTTAGCTTTTCACAATGGCATGCATTGATGAAGCCAGGGCACAAGAGACTAGGGAGAAAGTGAAAGCATTTGCAAAGTACAGAGAAAGACTACTTGTGGCATTAGAACCTTCGTTAAGAAGATTTGTTAGGACAGACGTATGGATGAAAACTGTTTTTAATAATTCTTTTAACAGTTTTGAAGCAGTGAGTTTGGTTGTGACTGTGGTTATATTTCATGGTAATAATACAGAGGCTTCCTAGACCGAGGGAAATCGAAGAAACGGTAGTTCGTGTACGACACCCTTATATTCCGGGACGGAAAGACATTGGTCGTCCTTTTAGATATGGAATTATCAGACAAACCTTCAATACTACTCGCGAAGAAATTCGAGATTATTTTAAAGAGAAATTTGGCAAAATTCCTTGCTTATTCTGCTTTTTTGGATACATCCTTTGCTGTTACTGGTAAAAATGCATAAACTTCAGCTATCACTCCAAATTTCATACTACTGAATTTCTGTTGTTTCATGCAGTTGCATTGAAGATCCGTTGGCTAACACTGGAGGAAGGTCGTGTCGTTGTAAATGTAAATGTCGCTGCTTCCCATGCTGGTTTGTGTTTGTGAGAAAAATATGGACTTGTTGTTATTGCATATTCCCGTGTTGTCATTGTTGTCAACCGCTGAATGATCATCATCAGCATATTGCTCGTAAAAGAAAAATGCAATGGCCCGAGCTTACCGATACAGACGAAGAGACTGAGTTGGTGAATGGACAACCACAACGTGGTTACCACCATCATTATCATCATGCTCATCATCATCTTGACCCCAAAACAGAAATTACAAGTCGCGAATTCGACCAACCAGAATCAGTCAGAGAATCAGTCGCATTTAGACCCAAAGAAGTTAAAACTAAACTTAAAGTAAAAACTTCAGGCGATCCCAGCTCACAAGAAACTTCAAAAAGGAAGAAAATGAAGCCCACGCCACAGCCAGTTGAAAACCCTAGATGGTGCCAAACGCAGTAATGACATCTGATTGATATGTGAGCTATAGAAAGAAAACTGAAACTAGCTACTTCGATATGAATATGAATATTACTCTACTAATCATAATAACTATACATAGCCTAGTCTGAAAATGTATAAGTTCTTCATCAATTTAATAGCAAACATTTCGAAACGACATAATATCACAAAATAAATAAATACAATTGTGTCGCTCGCATAAATAGTTTGGTTGGACTAGATGAATGTTACTTATTTACTGTTAAATGTTCTACAACTCTATCACTACTATAAAAATCTTCAAAACTCGGCTTCAAAGTCTTAATGGCAACTATGGATTTGCCTGTGGCAGCCGGCAGCAAGTTGGCTGTGACTGATTTTCTCTTTTAGATTTCACGGACATTCGTGTCATGTTACCCCAGTAAGGCAGAACTGAATCAACTGAAGTACTATCGTGAATATCCAACTACAATTAGCTGTCATTTGGTTTCATTATTATTGCTGAATTCTGGTTACTCGTTTAAGGAGATAAATATTTGCGTTATTTCCTCGTATAACGCAAATATAAGACCAGTGGTCGCCATTGCTTTCACTGTGCTAGGGAGAAATCCTTTGTACAGCCCAAATATTCCTTCTTCTTTCCATGTCAAAGCAATACAATGTCTCAACCCATTGTACATTTTTACCTAAACAATAGGAAAGTGTTAGAAATTCTTCTCCATCATTTGCCGCACAATGACACAATATTGCATAACAAAGAAAGTGAAAATACCTTGCCAAATTTCGAACGTGCAATTTCAAACCCTTGAACTTGAAGTCGCTTTTTGGCCAAGTCCAGGGGATAAATTCCGGCTTTAGCTAATAAACCAGCACCCGAACCAGCTACCATACTTGCATACATTGGCAGCTTCTCGGAATCTGCAATAATTATACCATGAACAAATTTGATTTATCACCGTTCTTTTTCAATCAGATGTAGATTCAACAAAAAAAACTTTTCAAGTTAGAAGTATTAATGTACAACTCATCGTCAGTCATGTTTCACGATTACCATACCTGTCGTCCCAGAGAGATATCTATAGAGATTCGAAAACAGTTGAAAGAACCCAAATTGCATTCCCGTGTGAGGTACAATCTGAATCAGATTAGGAGCTAGTCCTTTGTACAGGGATGTGACTCCTTCTTCACGAACCATGCACAAGCACGCATGAGAGATTCCCCGGTATATCTATTAATTATAGACAAGTGGCTACCATCAAAAGTTCAGTCAATCGTGATGTGATACATGATGAACAAGTTTGGAGGAGTTTCTTTCAATTGCATGATGGTGCAACAATATATATTCTGTACCTTTGGCTCACCCTGGCCAACAAGTCGGGTCCTAATGGTATCAAAGGGCATTGTAATTGCTGTCGCTAGACCTCCACTTAAACCTCCGCAAATGGAATGCGTGACAGTTTTATTATTTTCACCATGATAGACGTTAAACACGATTTTGGTCATCAATTCAAATGAGCCAAACTGCAGACAGATGGAAAACCAAGAATTATTTGCATCAATTACTCGAGAACAAATACTTTTACGTGTATACATTACATTACTTGTGATCTGTAATAATATGCAAATCTGCAAGAGGTCATTTCATTGAAAAAAAATACTAGTAGTAACTAACTAGCTTCCTCTTGCCTCATTACCTGAGCTAGACCATATGCTCCGGACAAGAGCTGTGCTGGTACATGTCCTTTCCACAAGCCAGCAAAAGATTCCTCCCTTAGAATTCGTACTGACGCTTGCTTCAAGCTCCAATAATAATTCTCTTGACTTTTCAACAGCGGCTCATGTTGGAGCTGTAAAGAATCAAGCATTAGATAATACGTAAATGAAAACAGGGTAGTAAATCCCTCACACAATGAAAGATTTCGGAAATAGTTATGCCAATCAAGTTTTTCGTGACGTGCATGCAAAGTGATGCACCAGAGACGTAATGTGTTATGTATTATCAATATTGATGTGAAGTATCATCAAACACAAATCAAGTGCTTCACCACTAATTGAATAAATTGTAACGTAAAATGCGGCAAATGAAGGTTTCGCCCACCATTTCTTACCCTTCATTATATTATAGCAATAGATATTACTTAAACAGACAGACTGGTAAGCCCTCTAAGCTCATAAATGACGATTGGACAGTATTGGAATTGAATGCAGCATAGCTCAAAGCAATATAATATTTAAGTGCAAAGGGAAGAAAAACAAGATTTTTTGTTACTTGTTACAAGAGAATCCAATTTACTTCAGGGGAAAATTATCTTTCGAATTAATTTTGAGCATAACTTCATTTAAAAGTAGGGAGATGAGATCAAGTAAACACATCATGTTTTCCATATTTTAATTTAATTCTCAGCTGCCCAAAATTATTTGCTACTACTTGATTTTTACATTTTTGACATGACAGGTTGGACAGTTGGGTTACGTTACAACAAATACAGTATCACGTTACCCATGCTCAACAAAGTTGGTGGTCATTCACCAGTGTTGTTTAATCCTAAATCCTGTTGTAGCATGGATATTCCAAAAGAATGTGTATGTATCTATGTATTCATAAAATCAGATAGAGAAAATACGCATTCCACTTAACGTCAAGTCAATGTGCGAATTATAATTTCATGTAATAACAATCCCAAACTATATTGGCAGCCCGGGGCTAGCAGGAACTCCGAATTTGGGAACTGGCTACCTCATTCATGATGATGTAGAAGATAATATGAAGATCCAAGTAAGTTGATGAAAATTTTATTTTATACGCAGAGCCGGAAAACATTTTTGAGAAAATTGTTGACGTAACTTTAATTCCTCACCTGAAACCGAATTTTAAGAACATCGAGGGGCTGGCATAACAGTCTGGTGATCATACCACTAAGGACACCCGCAACTCCTTGCCAAAGTTCAGACAACTGTGCCTTTGCTTTCTTCTCATTGTATCCCACCATTCCAAAATACTGATAATAGACCCAAAAACTTTGACTTGCACCACCTTTGATGTGAATTTTCTTGTTACATAAATGCTGTCTTCTCTCTCAATCTATCTTATGGACACCACGGTCGCAAATCCCGAAACAGGTTGTATAATATTGAAGTGATTTTTGCACGCATACTCGAGTCTAGTTTTGCAAATCACTTTCCTTTTCACACTGATTTACAATATGAATCACGCAAAGTTGGCAGGTATAGGTGAGACGAAATGAAAACGTACGATATCACCATCAACTAACGACCTTCTTTGTAATGAAATTTGCAAAGTAGCTCTTTCTAGAGATAATTACTGATAGTTGGCTATTCAAATCCTTGCATTCAAAAACATCGTATGTTGGATTTGTTGGGTCTTCTTGCAGAACACCACTTCGAAACGGTGATAAATTAAAATCCAATGGAATGATGAAAGGTGGCTCCATTTAGTACCTGAAATGGACAAAAATGCAAATTGGAAGTTTGCACAAGATTACTACAACATATGTAGCACATAATTAAACATGTTTTTCACGTTCATAAAAGTTGATCAAATGTACATCGACATAACTTTATAGATTGCTGACAGGCTTTAATGAAGCTCAAACTGGACAAACTCGCTAATTAAGAACTCTAATTAATACCCAACACACGAAAGAATGAAATTTGATGATTGGGTTTTCTCACGGTTGAGAATTGAGCTAAGAGGCAAAGAAGAAGGTCATTTAATCTGGAGTCAGCGTCAGCAGCAGAATCATTAACATATCATTTACTACTTTTTTATAAGGTTGGGGCAATGTGAAACCTAGCTTTTACTTCCGATCGAATTTACTCGGGAATTCATAAAATGTTCGACACAACGGAATGTAAAAAATTCTAACAGTAGAGCTATATACTGCTGACGACTGGAACTGTCATCAGAAAATATAAACATTTATTGTTTTTGGACTTTTACGAAGAGAGGCAAGCAAACGCGTTGCAGATGTGTGCAACTATCCCGAATATTTTAAGAAAGATTGTGTGATTGCCATATTGGGAAATCAGCAGATGCATAACCAAAGGAGAATGGTACCAAGTTAATGGGATAATTTTTATCAAATATTCCATCCATCAACATTACAAAGGCCATTACTTGCTGGTAACGTAACAAAGACAAGAATCAGTCTTCTTAACAACTTCAAAGTTGAAAAACTCATCTATATATATACAGGGAGCATGGATCTTCATGAATATGAAATGAATGGACGTCTAAAGATGTAAGTTCGAACCAACCACCAGTCATGCAAACAACATCAAAGCACTAATTATAGATCACAAAAGGTTAAACCAAGTACATTTTTATCACGAAACGTATATGCATGTTATCATATTTAATAGCTTCGAATATTATATGATGTATGAAGTGAAGCATTTTCTCTGAAAGATATACTTTTACGGTATTTGCAGTATATATGTCTACGAGAAGAGCAGATAGAGCGATGGAATGGAATGATATGTATGTATGCAGCATCGCAGAATATGAAAGAAGATGATCAGTTCCAAACAAAGGTTTCGTTATTGCTGCGTAGACAATTCGAAATTTTGTAGTAAGGAACAAACTTGAGGTTTCGTCGGGTCTGCACGTACCCTGTGTACATACCTTTTTACCTGACGTTTCTCATGCTAACAAGGAACTGCTTGTATGGTCTGGCATTATCAAGAGCATTTATCAGAGGGTTTCAATCATTCAGCATTTCAACGAATGTAGCAAACGAATGCAGATGCAATGGTATAACGACCCCGGTTATAGTAATTGATTAAGACATGAATCATACGCCTACTGACATGTCTATCTTTGGATAAAATTACATGCTCAAAATTTGCATTTTTGTAACTTGTCTCTGTCATTTGGAGCAACTGAGTTATATACTTTGCTGCAGGTGTAATGTTCCTATAAAACGTTACAAGTTGACATTGACAGTGACAAAACTGCATATGAGTTCCTAAAAGTGAATAATCGCACAAAAGAAGCTGTACAAGCCAGAACAACATCAATGGCTTCTGCACTACTGCCAGTCTAATTGCAAATCTATACTCCAGTAGATGTCAAGACGTTTTTGTTGCAACACAACATCGCACACGGACGGATCCGTTTAGCATGACTAGACATTTCATTCTGTTTTAAATTGAACAAAACAGCTACATACATATAGATTAACAAAGTTGTATACTGTTAATGATATTGTTTCGATATAAAAACGGATGCTGCTAGCTGCATTTTTGTATATATATAGTTACGTAAGCGTACAACAAGGTTGCATAATATTCCCTTTGCTTTCTCACTATTATCCGCAAACTTCTGCTATTCCACAATAAGGTGCGTTCTGTAGTTATTTCACTTTGCAGGATACATTAATAATATTATGCATGCATGCATGTATACACATATTGTTCTATATTGATGTAAATTTCAACTGCGAACACCTGCATTAAATGTTGAATGAGGGTTCAAATACTTTAATACTAAAGGTATTTACGATCGCCATTTTTTAATAACACCACTCTGCATTCTTTTATGAACACAGAGCTGCTGGATACATATTTTGATAGTTCAACTGTACGTGTGAATTCTTCGAAATAACATTTTACTTTCTTTCTCGCTTTCCATGTTTGTTTCCTTCTATACTATTTTTTTGTAAACTTTGCTGTACACAAGTTCACACCAACATGATTTGCATTGGTCATTGGTTTGGTATACACGATTTTTTAAACGAAAAAGCAGAAATTTGAATGAAACTTGGTACACTCGGCGGGGTGGAGGAGTGTGCACGTAATTCAATTGTAAAGTGAAACTACTCGTACAAGCAATAAGCATGCACAAGTCGAGGTGCACAGCAAACTTATGGACACGGATTTTAAGAGTTTATATATATGACTTGTTAATTCGGCTCATAACATTGCGTCAAAAGTTGAGAAGTTGTCTAAGAGGGAGAACGAAAGAAATACATTTTGCAAAGACGACTAAAGAAAGAAGTTGTACACACCTTTATGTACCGTACCACATGCAGCCATATTAGACATTAAACAAGCATGACAATGCTCATTATAACTGCGGCATCTTTTTATATATTTTTTGTTGTTTACAACAATACAATATTTAAAAAGTATCTGTAAACGAAAAAGATATTAACCTAACATTTCCTTTAGCTGATCGTTGAGTCACGGACCACGGATCCCGGAGTTTAGTTAGAAGTGTTTTATAAATATGGAAACAAAAGACGTGAACGAACTCTACCGTTTCCACTGGCATTGATTCGTTTTCCCTAATGCTAACCTGCTAACCATTCCCTAACAATGATGCAAAAAATATATATTTGATGCTGGCAATCAATGATCAGTCAATAGTTAAGAGTTGAAAGGTTAGAAACTTTACTTGTGACTTTGTACTAGCTATTCAGAGGAGTCAACCAAAGGAAAAAGAACACATTTAATACTTTTTAAGCCTAAGCTCAAGATACGTCCTCAACTTAAAATGCAATGCGAAAGCGATACTTACAAACAAATACAAGGGGTATAAAACATAAGCATTATGGTAGTTACAATTTAACGGAAAAATTGCTTAATTTGTCATTGCATAGACAAACGTGCAACTTAAGTACCTAATTCTCGCTTTCAAGTTCATCTCATCTTAAATTAGGTATAAATACATATTATTGTGAATGCATAGATGACAAATGTGAAAACAAAGCAGAACGAAGCCGACCAATAAGCTAGCTCTTGGTTCGCCCAACCGATCTTTTCATCCACAGCGTCTTGCATTGTTACGCTGCATGTTTTCCGCAGATTATCATATGTATGTAAATCACTTTTTATGCATAACCCGTTCTACAAATCAGCCTTTGCCATGCCTTTGCCTTAAAGCGAAGAGCTGACAAATGTTTGTATTCAAAAACCTTTATTGTTTGTCTTCCTACATATATATGATCTTCGCAACAACTATGCTCAACAATTTCGACTAAACAAGTCCTTATCCTAAACCCAGAGCCGTTTCATGACAAGTCGGAGTACATGCGTAAGCGTACATTGTCTTGAATGCAGCTACAGTTATGTTAAGTTGAGATGATTCCTTCTTCGTGCGGTCAGATAAACTTTTGTTTTCCTTGAGGTAACTGGTACTGACTCTAAAGTGTGTTGTGTACATACGTACATGTTGTAGCTATTCAACAGCATTTCTTTTCAACTGGACGTTTTTACATCTTGTCGTACTTAAAAGAGTGAAAAATGGGGAGCGGATGATCAATTTCATCTGGTAATTGCCTGCGGACACCTATCTAGTCTCAAAACTTTTGTAAAGAAAATTTTGCCATATGAAACGCCTGCAGACAACCATTCTTATTTATTACTTAACACCTCCCATTCTACGATCCCATCATAAAAATTTAATCTATATATTTACATGGTTCGTTTCTTATTTTTGCCATTTCGTATTGTAACCTTCAACCCTTGTTTATCGTGGACATTTACGATTTTGCGCAATACTCTCAGAGTGCAGTATAGTGCAAAAGTTTGCTCATTATCAAGAAAAAGAAAGAACCTACTGAACTGACATTTAACAACTCGGCTCAGCGGCATCGGTATGTTTCCTATTACAAAAGCAAGTGACATTATCCTGAGCTGCTGTTCTGATTAACGAGGTGAGCCTCTTACCTCACTAGCTTCAGCTTGGATTGGGTTAGAGAAATTGGTGAAAGTGAAATCAAAAGTTTTATTAGAGCCATTTATTATTTTTATGCTATTTTACATGCCGCAAAATCTTTGGGAAAACCAAGAATTATACTGAAGTGTTATGGGAGAAAGTCGCTGAAAAGAGGTTCACTGAAAGGGATTCGGTTTGTACGATATTAAATATTTCTGTAATGCACTTTCTTCCAGCCCTACCCCTATCGCCAGTATTCATGTTCTCAGATTGCTCCTAGTCTATTTATAAATTATATAGAATATCTGTACATGAACTCCCAGAGAACTAGCTACCGTGTATTTCATTTTACGTTTGAAGCAGAAATTTAGTATGCATTAATGGCAGTAATGCTAATGGAAAAAGTTATTTCGACGAATGAAAAACCATGCAGGACAAGTAAAAGTAGGTGCACTTGTAGATGAAGTTTAGTGAAGTGAAAAGTTATACAGCAATACATCACATTGCCCCAATGAATGTACTATATGTATACAAGATACTTTTTCTAGTTAATAATGGTGAAAAATTAATTATTTTTAACGACAGACTAGTATTTAACACTATAATCATACATTAAAGTTTTATTTTATGCAGATTTTTTACTTTCAATATGGATATTCTCCACTGGAGAATCTCCAGGGATGAAAAGTTCTTGCCTTCGAACCATTTCAACAATACTAAAACAATGGAACCTTCCATGGGTTGGTACTTGGTTTAATCAGCTAATTGTATGCATAATTTTTAAATTAAAAGGCGTATGTTATCTAAGAATAGTAATTAATCATATAGAATAAATTTGAATCGAACTTCTTACATGAAATTACTTCATTTTCTCTGAAGGGTGAGTGTCAAGTCAAACTATCCTTGCACAATGATTCATTTGTTGAGAAGTTTGCTAATAATAGCTTAAAACTGGAAAGCTACCACCTCCCTTACGATCTTTTACAACTGACAAAGAGTTACTGAGAACCAACTTTTATTTTTATTAAAACAGAACGCATAAAAATGAAAAACCTTTAAACCAAAAACAGCAACAGTACTTGAATTTACGACACGCGAATCTCTGACTACTTTCAGAAGCACTGCTTGAACCGATAACTTATTTTCCGATTGCACTAAAATTTGCTTGATGTGCATACGGCAATTTTGAATTGATGGTTACGTGAATTAAAAAATGCGACGAAAGAGTTTGCAATACAAGTGGTACGCTGCCTAATCCGTGTCGGCCGGCGTATTCTACAAAATCACATTCACTTAAAGTTGTTTTATTTCAGTAAATTACAAATAAGTAAATACACCTGCTCGTGACGACATGGATGTAGTAGTGCAACAATTGTTCAAAACAGAGATCACATGTCGCGTTCAATGGCACTATGTTATACATTCTGGCTATGCATCAGAATGAACAGTATGAGCATAAGCGAACTGTTTTTTATAAAAGCGTACGCACATGCTTTACTTTCTTGCAATACCATCGCATCGGGATAGCTTGCAAAATTGCTCTCTTGCTTTGCCACCATACACCATCCATACTACTTTCAATCAGCAACAAAGAAAGCTTTAAAATTGCATAACTAAACGCTGTTAACATTCACAGACTTTCACTAATTTTATATGCAATGTTCTTCATTAAAGGTTTAACACACGACTCGAAAGTGAGGGGTTACTTGATTGATATTCTAAGCTAAGGAAGTTTATCAAAGGAGAGCTGCCTGCAACATGACTGTGATATTTCATTGGGCTTGGACAGCTATTGCAGCATCATTTTTCGTATTGGTCTCATCCAGAATCGTAATAGAGCAGTCAACAATTGATGAGCTTGTAGACAAAGCATGTATGTAATTTAAAAGTATGATAAGTAATATTAAAAAGAAACGCATAAAACGACAAATGTAGTAGAAACTCATTTTGTTCTTATTTGTATGATGATGACAAGCAGTAGTCGAAAGCATTGCGCAACGGCAGCGTGATCTGATAGAGGATGAAGAAGCCCTGTTATTCGGTCAGGACCCAGAAGTAACCCCAGGATTTTATGAGGGCGACTTGGCTGGAATCTATCATGAAAATGAGGTAAAAAATTGTTCTTATGGTGTCTTTAACTTTTCAAGTGATGCATGATGAGATGATAACGTATTCTGCCAAACTAAACATGATGATCACGCTCCACTTCAAAAATGATTTACGTGTTGGTTTTGTAATTGCAGCTTGGCAGAGTTGGCATAAACTTTGAAAAATTTCCAGATAGAAGATGGCCCAATAATACCATACACTATTTGATAAGCCATTTATATTGTAAGCAATGCTGACAACTTTCAGTATAATGAGAAAGCAAACAAATGGTGGTAATCATGAAACAAAGTTGGCTAATGAAGCTTAAATTTTAAATTTAAAGATCCAGAGCAGTACAGAATTGTGAAAACAGCATTAGATATTCTTGACTTTTTTACTTGCATTGACTTCAAAGAATGGGATGGGAAAGAGCCAGATTACCTTATTGTTTGGCCAGTAAAAAAACCTGCAGGGTAAAGTGGCACTAACTTTCACTTGTTATACATATATGCGTAATGCTTTCTTGACTCGTGTACTCATTTTACTGTATTGTCAATTCAGTTGTTGGTCGTATGTCGGACGACTTGGAGGCCCTCAAATTGTGTCATTGCAAGCCCCAGATAGGAAATCGCCCCAATGTTTTGCTGGGATTGGTCGACCGCTTCACGAGGTAGGCAGTACCAAATTAAATTAAGGCTATGCCATGAGAATGATGAAAAGTTCATTCATGGACGTGATACACTGCTGCTTAATTGTTAGACATACTATATTAAGTTTCCATTCAACTTTCTCCATAGATAATGCACGCTCTTGGAGTGTATCATGAGCAGTCACGTCCAGATCGAGATAAGTATATAAATGTCGTGAAAACCAACGTTATAAAAGGTAATGGAAAGATGAAAGCATTGTTGTATGGCCTACTCTCATTACAACTTCCGGTGTGAATTATCAGTATATGAAATCTTTGTTTCAATAGGATTCATAAACAATTTTGATAAGCTGGCAACTAGAAATGTCTCCATACCCTTTGAGTATGACTACAACAGCATTATGCATTACGGGGTCAACTTTTTCAGGTATTCAGAATAAGTCATAAATCGTTAAGTTAAACATGCTAAAAGTATATACAAGAAAACTAACGATATTTTATTTCATTAGTGTCAATCGGACCAGACCAACTTTGGTCACCAAGCAGAAGGGCTTAAGAATCGGTCAACGAATCAACTTGAGTAAATTGGATTGTTTGAAACTGAATTCCCTATACGGCTGCTTGGACGACTCGAACCCGTTCCAAAAGAGAAAGTATGAGACGATTTGTGATTTTCTTGGACTGGAATCCACCTTCCCAAAGAAAAAGTCGAAGGGAAAGGAAAAGATAAAAAGCACAATGGACAAAGAGAAAATGAAAACTACAACCCCAAAATCCACAGGGAAAGGTAAACCTACAGCGCCTCCACAAAAGCCGAAAGGAACCCCCCACCAACCTAAACAAAAGCAAGGTCACGCCAAAGCCCATGCCAACATCGACAACAGGCAGGAGCAAACCAAAGCCTCCGGCTACTACTAGTAAACTGAAAGAAAGAGAAAGCTCAACAATGAAAGTATGAAAGGCAGCCAAGATAAAAGTCGACTTTAGAAACTTGTTAATAAACTGCATAGCGTCATTGAAAGAAACAAATTTCATCAGTCCGACCGTTTTACATTGATTTAGCATGAAATTCAAATCGGAGCACAGCTTCAAAGTCCAGCATCGCATAAATCCCGATAGAAAGTCGTTCATCAAAAAATTCCTAACGACATGCCGCTTGCTTTCAACTCCAAGTTTACTCTCCTGGCTTTTCTGATCTGTCAGGATAAAATCTGTTTAGACGGAGTAATTTGCTTAGAAACTTGTAATTACTATTATTTTCCCGTTACACCAACGTTAATTTAATTATAAAAGTAGTATTTTCATTATCGACGTTGACATTTACATTTGAGTACTTATAAAAAGTGCATCTTTGTTTGCGTTGGTTGGAGATTGGACCACCGAGCTGGCGCTAAGACGGTGTTTTGAACGAAAGAATCTCCATTTGTTTTACAAAACAGATCCATCTGCTCATTCCTTTCATTGTCAGATAATAAACATTGCTCAGATGCGTATTTGTGTTTACAGTGCCGATATCGTTATCTAACATTGGAGAAGAAATTAATTTGGTTTGGTTAGAATCGATGAACGGAGAGTTGTTAGAGTTCCTGTACAACGGATTGAGTAATAACTATTAAGTTGGTGGTTTCGGCTTAAAAGATGTAAGGGACTTGGATTTTAATGATAAAAGTGTACTAATTTGACACTGACAACTATTCTGAAAATGTTTTAATGGATGTTTGTCTGACGTTCTTGTCAGTACGAGGTGACTGTAAGTAAATACTTCAGTGTCTTGGACAAGAGAACGTTAAAACCTATAAGCTGATATGAGTTTGTAGGGCGCTTTATATCGCAACAATCATTGGTATCATCAATAGTTCCCAGTCGAAAGTGAGTTGCATTCACAATTATTTAAAATCAAACATGTTAAAACCAGTGAATTATGATTAATCACGATCGAGACGGACATTGATGATACGTTATTTTGTTTGCAAGGAAGTATAAATAACCTGGACGAAAGTAATGGAACGGTTTAAGCAGAAGTATGGAGACGGTGGAGGGCTCGAAAACAAGCCCCCTTCTAAAAAGAAAAGGGCAACACAAAAGAATCCTAATAAGACCTCTCACCCAAATGTCCCAAGCAGTTCAATCTCGATTTCAAACTTTGATGGAAAAGCTCCGGTTCGGGGAAATCATCAAGATGAGTATATGGATGCTATTGTAGAAAACTGGAATGGAAATGATCCCTCAGAGCTGTTTAAGGTTGAGAACTGGAAAATATGGATAAAACGCGAGGCTGCATCTAAAAATTTGAATGAATACAACAAAAGTAAATCTCTAACATCGTTCGCAAAAGCCTTAATGACAAACCTTAGCTCACAGCCTTACGTCTCCCAAATTTGTTCTAAACTGGATGAAAATGGCAGCAGAACGTTCATGGAGTTGGGGAAAAAATTTGAAGAAAAAGAAACCCTAAGACTGTTGGACGCTGTCTTATGTCAAGTTTCAAATGATGAGAGCAATAGCAGTGAGGATGACAGCATCTTGGAACCCCCAGAAAAATCTCCAAGGCTTGAGGTAGGAGGCATTGACAAAGGAAGTAAGGATGGGATTGTTACTCCTGTAGTATCATCTCCAACAACATGCTCACCTGATGGATTGTTTTTATCACCATTACCCTGTACAGGTAATTATTCATAAGTGTGAATCATTTAAATAATCTGATACCTGCTGGACGCAGTTACTATGTACATTTTCTTATTTTAGGGGTATCGAGACTATCTTTGAGTGCAAATTTTTCAACTCCTAGTAAAAATTCATTGCTCAAGAGAAGAAACAGCCGTGAATTAAGTAGGAAAAAACGACGGGATGACAAGCTTTCCACTAAGAGACGAATTAAAAACACAGAATCTCCTGAAAATTTACGGTGCCAGAATGACTCTTTAATGATAGAAAAGCCCTTACGATTAAGTTTGGATAATTTGGGGCTGCCAGCACCATTGGAGTATGGCGAAGTTTGTCCAGAGTCCGAAGTTACCTTGAGGGATGAAGATTTAGTTATCGAGAATCCAACGCCACCCGTTTCACCTTATACATTTGTTGACGACGATTTCCCTGACATTGAGTATAACAGACAAAAACCATCACGGTTTTCGTTTGAAACCTCAACAGTAGAATGTACTCCTGTTTCTATTAGACCTCAAATCTCCTGTAAAGTGAATAACAAAAATCAAGCAGCTAACCTGCGAGCGTACAATAATTCGAACGTTTGCAATGAGCTATCAAGTCCAGCGGATGAAGGAAAGAACGGATCTTTTTTTGAACATGACAGCTTCTCGAAGAGTTTTGAATTAAACCCTGAAATTAACCTGGACTCCCTCTCTGTAAAGTCAAAAGGAGTTCTGTCAGTTTCGTCTATGCACGAAGCAAATGTAGAAACCACTGTTGATCAAAGTAAGTTATAAACATCAAACGTAAAAACCTTAGTTAAAATCAACTCGTTCAAATATTTTACTGTTGATTGATAACTTTTCATAGATAAGGAGAACTTTTTCGTTGATGCTGAAGAAATTTTAGCCAAATTTCCTAAGCCACCATCAGCTCCACAATTGACACTGCACATGTTTGATGAAATTCGAAAAGCCGTAAGTCCAATTCATTTTTAACTCCTTTTTTGTTGAATTTCTGCCGTATTCGCAATTTTTGTTGCATTACAGCTTGAAAAGCCTGAGAAGGAAAAAATAGTATCTGGATTTTCCCTTAACATTCTTCGGGAAGATTTTGCCATTGTTAATGATGAAGAGGATTGGTTAATTGATCTGGTATGTCATTTCCTGTAAGATTTTTTTTAAATTGGTAGTTGGTAAAATATGCTGGAAAGATGAGAAAACGCTTTGTTTTTGTTGCAGCATATGGATTTCTATTTAGAATTGATAAAAGAAAGAAGCAAACAGCCCGGATATCAAAGTGTATATATCTTTCACAGTTTTTTCTACACACTTTTAACAGAAGGGAAAGATCCAGGTTACCTAGCCGTACAAGAAACTACAGGAGAGGTTTGTTTCCGTTATATCGTCAGATACGCTATGTAAAAAATGCTTTACGTTTTTAATATGATGTTTATTTACAGGATGACATTTTTAAATACGATCTCGTATTTTTTCCTGTGAACCGAAGTCACCATTGGAGGCTTGTAGTTGTACAGTTTTCTAAAAAACTAATTCAGTGTTTTGATTCAATGAAACATGATAATTCAGAAATTCTAAGGGTAATGACTATGACCAAGTATAGTACAAGTACTTTTACTAATTGATGAATTGACAAAATTGAAGTATAACTAATCGAATTATTATGATTTGAAGAATATTGGTAGATTTTTGAAGAAGGAGTATCGTCGAAAATACGAATGCAATGATAATGGAGCAGTATCTAACTATTTCGACCATAATAACTGGACTGTTGAAAATGTTGCCAGTGATGTGAGTTTTAACAAATTTTTCTCAATACTGACGACTTAACATATCGACCAGTCTGTCGTACTAATT
This sequence comes from Orchesella cincta, assembly GCA_001718145.1. Lineage (NCBI taxonomy): Eukaryota > Metazoa > Arthropoda > Collembola > Entomobryomorpha > Orchesellidae > Orchesella > Orchesella cincta. The sequence continues at coordinate 97,308 of LJIJ01000456.1, forward strand.
ATTGCTTTCATTTATTATTCTTTATATATAGATTATACCGCAACAGAAAAATGCCATAGATTGCGGCATTTTTTGTCTTCAGTACGCCGAGTATCTTTCAAGACTTGAAAACTTTGACTTTGATCAAAGTCACATCCGTTACTTCAGGAAACGAATGTTATTTGAATTTTTATCGAAGAAGCTTTTGACTTCGTAAGGGGGTACCAAATGTTTTGTAGATAAACGTTGGTGTACTAACTATTAATTTCAATTACCATTGGAACTGAATTTGTAATGAATGACAAGTAACGTAACTACTGTCTTACTTTTATTTAACCAAGTGATAGTGATCTGGTTTTAGTAACTAAATGTACTGACTGAAGTCTAAAACATTGTGGTTGGTGGGTGCTATACATTGAAAACTGTTGTGAAGAACCGTATTGACACAGTTTTGTATGAATTTGTTGCTTATTTTTACACAACAAATGTGTTTATTATTTGCCAAATGATTTGTAATGTTCCTAATTATTGTAATTACTGATTAAACCATTTTTGCTCTATACTGTGTTGATGCAACACGACTTGATGTAAAAAGTTTTGACTCGTATAATTATTTCCTTCATTTTGCTGTGTATCACTCACCAGTACGGTATCTGCAAAATGAGTAAAAGGTGTTGTGAGTTTTTAAACCACTGGCTTTAAATAACAATAGTTTTATTTTCATCTTTACATATATTATGAACAAATCGTGTAACTTTGTTTAAACACATAATGCAATTGTTAGCTTTGAGAACTGCAATTTTGATGGATGGAGATACTGTTTTAAGTATCCAACGATATCAAGGGTGTGACTTGAAAGTCCTGCTTCAAAGTGAAGGAATCTAACTTTTAGTTCACTAATTTCATTTGTCTACAAGTAGTGATTTTGCAATTTTCATTCGCTTTGCATCACAAATTATTGATTGATGTACACCTCAAAAAAGTTTTCATCAAGTGAACATGTAATCTCCAAATCTAAAGTTAAAACAAAATCAAATACAAAAATACATGTTCCACATATATGTATTCGTATATGGAATATGGAGCCATGCATGTACCTGTATAGAGTAGTACGTTGTATTTACATAAAATAATGTTATTAACACAATCACAAATACTTGAAGTTATTTAATTATTGTTGAAAAATCAATAATTATTATTAATCACTCATCAGAAGAACTAGTCGTACTAAGGTTAATTCTGAAAAATACAGCGAAGCAACTCGTTTCATATTACACCATTTCTCTTGAGATAAGTTAGAGAAAAGTAAAAGTTCAGTACAAAGTAATAAGCAAACCACAGTCTTAAGTAAACTTTGACTTCTATTTAACTGCCGTTTGAAACTGCTGCCGTGTTGCAACTTGATTAAAAGTTTCAAACTGTAGCCCATCATAAGCTACGTTAATGTCACTACCAACATGGAAGTCAAGTTCTTGACAAGACGTAAATGGATGAACACATAACCCAGAATTCATGTTTGGAAACGTTTGACTAGTATCTTCACTCGCAGAAACAAGTTTATCGCCAATCTGCTCTTGAGTATCCCGGTGGCATGAAGAACCAGTTTCATCAGAGATCCCACCTCGTCGTGATGATGTTCTATTTCGCCTTACAGGAGATGCGTCAGGTGAAATTTCGTTGGAAATCGGTTGCCAGTCTTTTTGCTCTGGGTGAAACTGTTGAATGTGTATTTTACATTTATACTTGGTTGAATAGCCAGCTACACAGACTGGACAAGAATAGGGAGGAATATAATCAGGACCTCGTGGATATCTTTTCTTGAATATTTTGTTTGCAGCTTCTGTGGAATGCTTCTTCTTCATATGCAAAACTAAGTTCCCTTTATATGCAAAGCTTCGATCCGGACACACTGGACAAGTAAAAGGAGTTTCAATAAGATTCTTGTCTCTTCTTTTATACATTTTCTTACGATTATGAAGTAAGTCGACTGCCTTCAATGAGTTGGTCAGAATTGCTTTCCCAACTCGCCCATTTGTCTGCGCATTTAACTCATTTGTAGTCGTAATTTCGTGTGACTGACAGTTGCTATTTGGCGAGATTTCTGGAAATAGTTGTCTTTTAGCGGCATTCATTTTGGATTGAGTGAAAACGGAAACTTGTTCTGGGTTTGCGGAACTCAGATTGAAACTGTGAGTTTTCTCGTTGCTTGAATGTACCATGCTCTCACTGGTGACTGCTGGAGTTATGTCTCCACTCCTTCCTCCGGTGGTGCGATTGCGAAGCTGTCGAATCGGAGGAGGTTCTCTGACAATAGGTACAACTGGATCATATTTTTTCTTCGGGGAGCTCAGTCGTTTTTGAAGGAATTCTTTTTTCCCCTTGTTTCCTAACTTATTTGCTTTCTTTAGAACCAACACAGAGGCTGGCTCCTGACACTTTCTCCTTCTGCGTTGGGTTCTCATTACGGCATCAATTATGACCTCAGATCTTATGCCAAATTTGAGCAGAAAATCCAGAATGAAGCCATACGTTTCAAGGTAGAGTGCTTCAGGATACTCAACAATAAAGTTAACCATTTCGTGGACTGCACGTTTCATTGAATCAAGGATGCTGTATTTCCTCACAATGCATACTTTTAATTCATCGTCAATGAAAAAGTCTTTAATAAGTGCGAACGTAAGTTTCGGCGGAGTCTGCAGCGGATGCAACACTGGTCGAAGGTTAAATATTGGTTTATACTCTTTCTTATCCTGTTGAAAGAACAAAAAAACATTTACAACACGACTCAAACCTGTAATTTATTAAGTGAATTTTGTTCCAAGACAAAATCGTAACACTAACTAACCTCTCCTAAATCTATCATTATGTTTGCACTGCCATAATTAATGTGCCTTCCAAGGAGTTGAAATAATTCATTCAGGCAGGCAACATCATGATGGACGAGAATATTGGGATGATAGTACACAGAACTTATAAAAGTCCTCCATTTTGACAGGGTGTTTGCTTTTGGTGCTGGAATATTAGCTTCAATTGCTAAAGCAGCAGAACAAGACTCCAAAGGTTCCGATTTTACTTCCTGTACTTGTAACGGTGTTGCCAGCGTTGTAGAACTGCAAAAAATATTAAATATGCAGCTCTTATATTTTTACAAATTGCAAGAATAAGTAGAATGACAAGTCAGTGACCTGACTAAGGATTACTTACGAAGACAGTTCTTCCAACTTCACATCAACATCTCCAACGGTCGACTTTGGGAGACAGTCTGAAAGATTCCATTCGTTTCCGAACACTGACACCTCATAATTCATAGGCTAAGTCGAGCTCACAGAAGTATAGTTAATGTGATCATAGATTCATGTGTGTTCGTCAAAATCATACATGTAACTCAATAGTCCACCATTTCCTACCTCCACTATGATCTCCATAATCGCGGTTTCCGTCTAAACATTATATGATACTTGTCCAAATAAAAAAAGATTAGGACCCTTTGTCTTTTTAGTAAAAGTAATTGACTTCATATTTAGTGACATCAATTAAGTTTGTTCCTTTCCCCGTCCTTGAATTTGGAAAGCTGGCAAACTTTACGGCATTTTTGGTACTCTATCTCTTAGGGGTTTTTTCGCGATTGGCTTGTTGACTATTTGATAAATATATCATTCATTTCAGGCTGCACGTCAAATACAGTATCACTAATCTGAACATGCTCAGATGTATATCTAAGATCTTTAGAGTTAATAAAACCTCAATTAATAAGAAAATATAGTAATATATTACAAGAGAAGCACCTTTGTCACTGTTACTAGAGGTGCAAAAAATGACCGAGTGCACATAATTTAGGGTGCAATATTTTTGCTGCTGGCTTAACGTGGCCTCATATAGCTTTGGATCCCGAAGCCATTGCACCCACGCTCTTTTCTATGTATCTATTTTTAAACAAGCATTTCCAATGATCGCTATTAATCGTGTCTTTAGTTACCCATTTACTGATTCAATTGCTAAAATGGGTTGTGCAATCTGAGAAGTAGGCCAGACATTCGTCTGCGTTGAGGAAACAATGCCGAAATGTTCACTAATCATCACTATGATGTCCAACGGTGGAGCTTCGAACAAGAGTCACTCATACTACATGCTGACTACAAAGTATTCAAGTTCTCCCGAATGACTATGGTTATGGGAAGTGTCAGTGGATACTTCCCACGTTTTCAAGGTTAGCCGAAAGCATCACGGTTAAATTTTTGCATTTCACTTTTGAACTCTTCATTCATGTGTTATTCCTACTGCTCAAAAATTGGTCCATCGAAGATTTTTCTGCTATCAGTATTGTCACTCAAAAATACTTATATCACCTCGAAATCAAATCTTGTACGTTACAATTGTATGTATTTAGTTACGAATATCATACTTTTTTTGCTCAGTTTTGATTACCTCAGATCATTCCTCGAGAATTTTTAAAACATGTATTCTCTACTTCCGATTCCTAGCTAGAGTAGGAAAATGATACTGGAATGTCCCGAAAAACCTCACACAACCCCGCTGGTTCTGCTGGAAGGACTCAAGTACGTGCTATTTGTCATCAAGCCTGGTTTCATCAACTTGAACGGGTGTTTGTCTTGTCTCTTTCCAACGTATACACTATAAAACACCATCTACTCCAGATATGCCTGTAACCGAAGAGAGTCAGGAGGTAAAATTTCAGAATTTCAACTCGCCTTTAAATATTAGAGATTTCCAATTTCCATATTTTAATCGTGATTTCTATAAATATTGTACAGTGCAGACTGTTATGATCAAGAAAGCTGATCACAAAACATAATGTGGCGTTTTTAACGTAGAGTGTAGAAAAGAATCGATTCTGGTGTGACTATGCTCTTTACAAAGTAGACTGGGAAGCCTGGTTGTGCGAAGTATCAAAGTTGCTTGAGCAAAGTAGACTTTTAGAAATCTTAGAATCCTAATTGTACACAGGGGTCAGGATGGAGATATTTATCGACCATTACCATAGTTAACAGGTATGTCTAAACAAATGTCTACTTCTACTTGCATAGTCTCTCACTTAGAACATCTTCCTCTATGCACTGACGTTTCACAGATATTACAAACAACTGTGACGTGAATCATTGCCTGAAGAATTACATTTTTATGTTTTCAACGATCCATCCATACATTGGTCAGATGAGTCATGATCACAGTGCATGAGTGCAGTTGTTCACAACAACTCCATATATATTCTTTATCAGTGATTCCATTAACAGTGTTATATGCCTTCCATGAAAATAGAAGCTAATAGCCTCTTCCAGCCACGCTAATAGATAATCTAGAATACTGAACTGACACAGCAGCATAACAAATGTAGAGTAACATTTATCTGGGACTCCACATTCAGCATCATTGGTTGCAGCTTCATATTTGTTATGAACAGAGATAGTGCATATCAGCAACGGAAAGTTCACTTGTGCACGCTTGTTTTTCATTTACGTGACCATCCCTACACGCTACAAAGACTAGTGTCTAACAAGACACAAAGTGTGAAGTGTGTTATCATGTTTTTCCTTTGCCATTGCATTCACTACTTTGTGCTACTTTATCAATAAATATTTTGGGCTGCCTTGCCTTCTGTAATCAAGCAAGCTGGGTTGGATTGGATGCGTAAATCTTCGAACTTGGAACCTGTTCGCTTAAGTTTTCCACGAATGAAGTAAACTTGTCCTGATGCATGTTCAAATTGTTATTTCTCTGAACTGTAAAATGCGTTGCTCTTTCAATTATTGAAGAATAAAACATGGCTTTTTATTTCGATTCTACGTAATTTTATGAGGACTCGTGAGTTACCCGTCAAAACAGATTACTCATTACTGGGAAGTTCCCGGTGTTTGTAGCCAAGAATGCTGAGCCGATAAACAAGTGCTGTATACTCTCTGACTCTGAACTAATAAAATTCACTGACTCAATCTCTTGAGGATAGCGTATTACAAAATTTCCACTGACTTTCTTATCTGTTTTACAAACAAGTGCAGCAATAAGTCGCATGAGCATTTTGAAACAATCTTCCAGATGTTTCCTATCCGTAGATCCAATTTTTTGTTCGTTTCCTAATGAGTATAGGACACAAGGGAAAGTTGTTTCTCTGTCCATTTCTCCGTTGTTTGTGACCTTAATACATCCTCCAGAAATAGGCATTTTGGGAATAAAAAGGATTGCGCATGTTGGCTTAATAAGCCCAGTTGAATCTTTCACGAGAAGCGAGTACCCTTCCAGAGGTGATTTCAATGTTGACTGTTATATAAATTTTTAGAGTAGTTTATCTAGAGCTTACATTTATGCATTATTTCATAACCTTATGTATTCGACAAAAAATAACATCAAACAAAGTTCGTGCAACCTGACTGTGAAAGCATCTTAGGTTTTTCCATAGAATTGAGATGTTTTTGCTGAAGCTCCAGAACATTAACCGTTTGGGTTTCACGTTCCAATGTTTATATAAAAAGCAATCCTTAGTATTCTGCGGGCAACCTGTAACAAGAATCTGCTTTTCTCCAAGTATATCTCGTATCATATGCTAATCATATTGTAGTTTGTAGTAGTAAAGTCTAAAAGGGCATTTTTCATTTCGAAGAACAGCAACCATTCTTTGAAGCCCTAACGCTCTGCTCTTCATATATATTGTACTAGGCTTAGCGAAGTAGAAGTAATATCTAAGCGCTGATATGGCAAGAAAAACAAGTGCACATTATTGTGTGGATGAGGTTTGAGGCTTATAGCGCTGTGAACGTAGTTTCTCTACTTCAGTCGCACATCAACCTCTCACTGACGAGGACCGCATTACTAGCTCTTGCATAAACGAACTAACCATAACGTGGTTTCCTTTTGACTTGCTGTGATTTCAGTTGATCAGTATCTTGAATGCATCGATCTATCCATCCATAATTATTTGCATTTCAAAGGAACGAAAAGTGATTATAGTGTTTTTTTCATTTGTATGCATTGTTGGGAAAATCATCCATTGTTTTGGATAAAGTAATATTTGAGTTATAACTTTTCCGTTATAAATTTGAATATTCAATTTTGTAGAACAACAAAGTAAAAAAAGCGAGATCAACCAAGTCATCCACTACGATTACATAAAAATTGTATCATCGTAGTAGTTAAATACTGTGTACTGCTATTACATATTTGAAATTGCAGTTGTACTCTCTTATTGTGAATTCAAATATTTCGTACTGGTTCCACTTTCTTGCTGTTGCAAAAAAGGCGAAGACAAGCAGACTGCTAATTATCACTTGTGGAAGAGCATCACGTAAGTAAACAAACTTCTTGAGAGCAGCAATCTTTAATCATTCTTCATCATAGGAAGTTAGAAAGCATTTTAAAAATATGGTTCAGGTACATAATTTATAATAAAAAATTCATACAGATATATATCCTAGACTGTGGGTATCATCTCGTTTTCAGTTTGTATCTTGTGTATTAGAATATAGTACATACAAAAGCAGCATATAATTTTGTGACGTGAGGCTGTAAAGCACGTTCATACTTATGGGTATACCAATGAGCTACGTGGTTGTTGAAAGAAGTAATGTATTTTTAAGTATCATGCAAAGAACTGCAATGTCAAGGCTTTTCTACTCCAAATGTAATTGAAACAAAATGCAATCTTAATAGGTAATCTCAATCTCATCATCATAGTGCAATTGCTTCTACTTGTATAAAATATTCACTATCAGTCAGGGGAAACATAGCACAATTTCTGGTGTGGAGTAGGTAGACGAACTCATTCATTATGCAGAGGTATACAAAACAGCCTTTTATTCATCAAAAAAACTTTTTTAATATCTTATTTCTTTTGCCATGCCATAGTCGATGAAGTAGAATTACCTAATTACATTTATGTATTAGTTTTCCTCTTCTACACGAGTATGAAACGAAGAAACTTATTAAAATCTTTGTTCAGAAAGTTAAAGTCTTAAGGAGATTCCTCCACGATCACAATTACAGTATTCTGTGCTATACTCTATACGTTTATAATTGATGCAATAAATTTTGTAGTTTCAAATTAGATTACAACTTCCACTAGGATGTTTTTGCATACGTTAAAAAATTTAATTCTACAATCAAATAATGCTAACAAACAAAGATAGATTTATTGTCTTTAACTTGTTGCGAAAGATATAAGATACGAATTATTTAACGGAGTACCTAATATAACATCAGCAAGCACTGCACTTTTCTGTAAAGAATACCGGTATTGTATTCGATTGTTTTTATGTCTTGAAAAATTTGCAACATAATTTGATTGCCGAAGACGCCAAAAGATATTGGAAGAAACTTGCCGCAGCTAGCTGGCAATAATATACAAGGTTATTCACACGAGTGGTTACTGCTGCTTGCTCATTTACATGTTCTTTCATCGACAATCAATCAGGCAGTAGCAGCAAGCATTAAAGTGTACTTTTGAAGTCATGAACTCCCATTCCAATCATTGATGGAAGCAAGCTAGAATTAAAGATTAAAACTTCATTTCCTATTTTGTTTATGGATTTAGTAGTTCAATATCATTTCGTATTCCAATTTACAAGCTGAGTCAAAACACGATTATTTGTACTTTGCACAGGAAAATTGTACACAAAACAACGCATTTATAAATTATTGAACGCAAATGCTAGTAAGCATAATACTATATTCAATTCATAAGATTATGATATTATGTATGTATGTATGTTGGCAGCAGTTAAAATATTTTCACGCGTTGACATTGCGATACGTGGGATGATAATTTAGCCTAATCTTTATTTTGAACACATTTAATATTTAATACAAGTAAAAGGGATATAATTCTCCATATCAGATTGAATTGTTTGGCATAGGTTTTAAATTGCATGATGTACTTTTTTAATTGCCTACTTCAAAATATCCCTTAATTGACCATTCGATCCAATTCAAAGCGGCTCGTTCAATGATCACAAAACCAGAATTGAAAATCTGATACCACAGTTCATGATACTGATGGGACGTCATTTTTGCACTCGTGCAAATTTCAGATAAACCCACTTATAAAAAAGTTATGCTTTGCAACCTGAAAATTTATTGTGAATGTTTTTACATAACGGATACTGTGAATACAAAAGCTTACTTATGAGGTTATTTTAGAAAGAGAAAATTATATGTATACATGCTCATTTTTTAGGAGTTTATGTCACAACAAATAATAATTAGAGCATGTGTCAATGGCATGAGGTTATTATATACATGCATTTGTATGTGTTTAATTTTTTACAAACTGCGCAGAATAAAAGAGTGAATTTTTGTACTTGGCACTTGACCGTCAAATGTGATTATCAGAAATTTCCCAATCTTGCTCAGCACAGGGCAGACATGATGTAGCCGCTAAAGGATATTCACCGTGAAATATGCATGGTGGATATAGCTCTCAGTATATAAGAACGGTTAGTGGGTTCAGTCATGTCTCAGTTTTCACTTTGTGCCCAACCAACCATCTCATTTTGAAGCGTTAGTCCCTTGATGATTTTAGTACTTTTTATTTTAAAAAAGCAAATCTGTTTCACAGCATTGTTGTACTAAAGGTTTTAGTGAATGGAAACTGTGGTGAGTCAGAGAAAAGGAACTTCGTCTACTCATATACCATCTCACTGTCTTTTGTGTTGTGCTTGCTATGCCCAATTTACGTCTATGTGCGAGTACACCTACACCACTAACATCACTTTATATTTACACTGCACTGTTGTATTGTTGAAAACCTATTCTGTAGGTGCAGTAAACCTTGTTTAAATACATGCAATCTACATATACATCTATTTCCAATATGTGCTGTGCATTAATTCTTGCAAAGGAATAAATATTAGTCCGTGTGAAATCCAAATTTAAACCAACAATACGAACGAACAAACAGATAAGGGACCAAAATATTATTACATGTAAGTATATCACCTCTCTACCTTACCTTGCTGTAAAGGTTTTTGTGAGTCCTTCTCAAAAGTTGTCGTATCGTTTACATTTCTTCGTGTTATTCATTTTCAATACCACTTTACAAGTCTTATTTAAAGCATACTGTTGGGTTTGTGAAGCTATAGGAAATACCAACATGTATATGCATACCTTAAGTTTTACGGTTTGTGACTGACTAATGTGGATTTTAGTCGTGACTCTAACTTCAAAGTGAAAAATACCGGGGATGACAGATATAGATTTCCATATTCCAAAATATTGCAGATAGTTATAATTTTCCACAAAGTCAAAGCAGCAAAGTAAAGTGTGATATAGTATTAAGGCTGCTTATAGATATACATACAGGTTCATTATTACACTGCAGAAATTTGGAGAGAGTAAGTAAGTATATTACAGTTGCATGCCTGATTTCTAACAAGTAAAATCACATTTCATATTCTGTCAACCTTGTGGTGTGATTCATCATAAAATAACAGGATTCAAATTTAACTCTCCTATTCCTAGATAGATACTAGTTGTACTTTTAGTTGTGATTGTGAACGGTGTCTAAAATTATTCACTTTTTATCATTGCTACTACCTCACCTCATCTCCACACCTGCAACAAATGACAATTTTTTAACAACCACAAAAAAACTTCCTATTTTTTTGTCTTGTTAAAAGGTTTTTCATAAACGGAAAGTATTCAAGGAAGTGAGTGAACAAGAGGAACAAGGATTTCACACAGCAAGATGAGTTCTCCCTGTGTTATCATCAGTCCAGCGTATCACGGCGTTAGCTCGAAGGGGTTTCCGGAAATAGTAACAGTGTAGGTTGTGAGACAATTGGAAATTCCAAGTAGGAGTTTAAATCCGCAAATCCATATTGTGGTAAAATATGTGTCCCCAATACCTAAATTGCATACAGATTTTGGGGTAATGGAATAAAATAAATTTACTGGGCTGCACGGCATTGCCATGCTGCCTATTGCCCATAAAACTGACAAAAGAGGAAGGGGTTTAATAAAAAACTCAAAAGCAAACAGTGAATTTTGAAGTTTCCGGTCTTTTTCCAATCGTGTGGTATCTAATGTTGCCATAATCCGGTGCTCAAGGGAAACAAAATTATTGAAAAAACTGATGATACTTTCTGAGTAGATATTGGTGTTCCAGTTGGAGTGAGCAACAAAGAAGGTCATAAGGAGCCAAAATACTTGCAGACATTTAATGGTAATATTTTCAACTCTATCTGCAAACAGAACGTTGAGCAACATTAAAGACCCGAGGGCACCCAGATATATTGACGAGTAGGTCAGAGATTTCCGCTCATTTTTTAAATACAATTTCACAGTTTTATCATTGTTGGCAATTGGGAATCCGGGAAAGAAAGAAGGCAGCCTAACGGCTTTTCCGTATGCTAAAATCAGCTTCTGACACATTGTCCTTGTTTGTGTTTAGCATGTAATATTTTGTATTTGGAATAAAAGAAGTCTCTGTGATGCTACCAAATTGTGAGTGACTGAAAAAATTACTGCTAGCTGATATTTTCATGGGGTTTATAATCCCACCTGGTATTTAACTTTCATGAGGTAATGAAACAAAACACGAAAAAGGTGTTTTGCTACATAAATACCGATCACTATTTACAAAAGCTAATTAACAGTCTGCGTTCTAAAATCTCGTTGTTTTTAACCTGCTGAGGTACTCGTACTTTAGTACTTCCATTTTCCTTAGTCTTTTTGTCAAACCAAATTTTCGGTACATCCTCGTAGTTTCAGTACTTTTCCTTGATCTCCCGGATTACAACCATTTTATTAGAGAATTTACCCAACGAAATTTCCCGACAGTAAAAACTTCAATAAAATTTAAGATATTATTGATGCTTAATTTCAGACTATGTTATTATTCCCTGTTCAAAAACTTGATTGCTTATGTGGATTGTGTTCTAACACAAAAAATAATTACCCAGCAAATTAACTGAGGATTTACCTAAAGAAAAAGGAGTCTGCCACCTATAGATGGCTAATCAGAGTTTTGGGTTATGTTTAAAATACCGTTTAGCTATAATTTAATAACACATAGAGCATTATATAATTTTTCAATTGTAAATTCAACAATTATTGAACGAAAACCAACAAGTTCAATGTATAAATTCAGTTATTTGAATATGAGAAAATATAATTACCAAGTAGAAAAAAGTATTTACATACGGAACACCATTTTGACTTGACCTACTTACTACACAAATTTTTCGAGCCGCCATGACAAATATTTGAGTTAACTTATATGTATGTGTAATTTTGAAATTGTTAAGTTTTTGAAGTATCATTGATTCTCATTATATATGTTTATCTGTTCATTTACTAAAATACACAGCTACTAGTAAGCTAATATGAGTCTCCGCTATGTCTACAAAAGCTGTCTATGTTAGAATTTTACATGGAACACACTGCGTTAGGAACACGCTTAACCATCAAAAGTCATTTTGATGAATTTTGAACAAAAAATTTCTAACTGGTGAGTTTTATGGTACATGTTCCACGTTTTGTGTTCTATTTTATAAAATATATTTCGAACCTTGTCTCATCCCTGTTGACCTTGCAGATTATGAAATGTGGAAAATGACAACCAAAATCATGGTGTTTTTCACAAAACATTTAGATTGCCGCCAGATGTGGATTGTATTTTCATCGAGACATTATGGGCCTGAAAGCCGACACTTGTTTTTACATAGGATGGTGTAGGTGGCATGGAAAATACGATCCACATTTGTGATCCGTTTCTGAAACATTAGCATGTGCATTTCTTTTCAAGCATTTTAATGTGCGGGATACATATTGTTTCTTTGAAGAATTTAGGTTGTAAATACATATAAAAAATAACCCAACTCTTCACAACACTGGTTTGAATTGCTCTTACAGTACTACTGTTATAAATTTAAATATTTGTACGTTAAATGTTTCGACAGACTGATGACGAGTCAAGGATAACACAGCAATTTTAAAGCTGCGAAATTTGATTCAATGTTTTTGATTAATCAATTTTGCAAACGAACATAAGTTTATTGTGCTGCAATGTTTAAAAAATAGGAAGTGTCATGTATAACTCCCATTTTATTATGTACCTTTAGGTACATATTAAGAAGACTTTGTGTGTCGTCGTCCGTCGTCCGTCGTCTGTCGTCTGTCGTCTGTCTGTCAACACGATAACTTTCGAACCGTTTGACTTTTTGAAATTCTGTCTTCACCAGTCGATAGATAAGGTCAAAGCGGAGGCTAAGTTCGTAGATGGGTTATCTGGGTCACGGGAACAGGGTCAAATGATAAGCGCAACTAAATTGATAAGCGTCACATATAGCTTATGATACATCATTCGAAAGGTATTGCTCTACTGATGATGAATATGCATCGAAAATTCGAATCAGAGGTTACGAACAGGGTCAAAGGTCATGATTAATGTTCCAAATGACCATTATAGCATATGATATACCATTCGAAAGGTATTGCTGTGCTGATGATGAATATGCATCGCAAATTCGAATCAGAGGTTACGAACAGGGTCAAAGGTCATGATTAATGTTCCAAATGACCATTAAAGCATATGATACAGCATTCGAAAGGTATTGCTGTGCTGATGATGAATATGCATCGCAAATTCGAATCAGAGGTTTCGAACAGGGTCAAAGGTCATGATTAATGTTCCAAATGACCATTATAGCATATGATATAGCATTCGAAAGGTATTGCTGTGCTGATGATGAATATGCACTGCAAATTGAAATTAGAACTTTCGAACAGGGTCAAAGGTCACGATAGCTTATGATACACCATTAGAAAGCTACTGCAGTGCTGATTGTAATTATGCATTGCAAATTGAAGTCGGAACTTTCGAACCGAGGTCAAAGGTCATGCACTTTCAAATGACACACTTAGGGTGTGATATATCATTGGAAAGCTAGTCCATTGAGGATTTCACTTATGACACGTTTTTTAAGCCGCAAATTACATCCGCTAAAGGTACATCGCTACATCTCGGATTGTCGGTTTATTCGTTCACATATAGTGTTTTTGTTACTGTTTGTACTTAATCTGATTAATTAATCGGATTAGTTAATCCATAATCCTTAATCCAGCCAAGCCGGAATAGCATTAATCCAATCTTGGATTAATTTTTGCAGAAAAATTAGGCAATTAATCCATAATCCTTAATCCCAACGATGTCAACCATTAATCCGTTATCCATAATCCTGGGTCGAAAAGTGTTGGATTATATACAAGCCTGACTATCCCAGATATAAACATCCTTAAAAGGTTGCTTTGCTGTTTTGAAAATCGTCCCACTTTTTGCGGCCACATATTTCTGGGTAGAAAATTTATGTAATAAGTTTTAAAATTAATACGTAATTACAACTGCAATTTTAGGTTATTTATGCGGCTGTAAAACTCAAACGATCCTACAAACCATATTTATCAAGAATTAGTTTTGAGAACTTTCAATACGAACATAATTCTGATATCGTCATGTTTGTTTTACAGATAAATTATGATATCTAACTCAATTCATAAAATCAATGAATCTAAACAAATGGTACACTAGACTCTTATGAAGTGTATGTATATTTTTCTATATTGAAACTCGACAACTTTACGTTTATTGAAAACACCAAGAAAAGGTTTGAACTGCTAAGGGAAACAAACCAAATACTAAACTTACGAAAAGACCTTTAAAAATAAACAGTTGATGCTTTTATCATTTCGGGCCAAGTTGATGAGTTATAAAGCATTTATTCACCTATTTATTAAATAATGCAACACTTCAATGTATTAAAAAGATAAAAGAAAACTAAGAATACATCTCAAACCTTTGAACAATACATAAAATTTGAAAGGTTAATAAAAAATTTCAACAGTTTTTCATCCGTATGTACGCATGTACAAAAATATATATGTATACTAAACTAAGGTAACAAAGCTTTTAAAAATCGTTTGTGTTTTGTGTTGATTAAGGACTTCAAGTGTGTAGCAAAAATAAAACCAGCACTACAGAAAAATTCATAACTATGATGAGGATTTTTACAGGATGCTTTTGAATTCTTTTTTGTATCGGTTAAAAATTAATCAAACAATAATTTCACAAATTGAGTATTTCACTGCGCATCAAATCCCCAAAATATATGTTTCAAACACAAAGTATCCAGACATACTTTCGCTTTCAACGATTTGTCCTTGTACGGCTCAGCTTAAAGAAGTTACATATAAGGTCTCCACGTGTATTGTTAAATTTGTAGCCATTACGGTGGAAATCGAGAGCTAGAATTATTTGTGATTTTGGGGCTGTTGGGTCATTAAAATTAAATATTCTTTGTTTGAAATGGTAAGGATATTGCTGAAGGTTGTAAATGATTAGGTGTTTTATTTATTTGCAGGGGCGTAGCGTGGTTTGGTACGGCCTGGACCAATGAAACGCGAAATAAAATTCTCCTATTAGAAAACCTGCATGAAATCAGTGGGCTTTCAAAACATTCCTTTTCAGGAGTTGAAAACAGTATTTATGTGTAATTTAAATTTACAAACTACATTTGAAGGATGCGTTCAGAAATTGACGTCACTCAAAATTTGGAATTTTGGGGACCCCCCGTCTCAATTCATGCATTGTTTTTACTCTCCTTTCTAGGACCATTTTGAAACGAGTACTCGGAAAAGCTGTATGTAAATATTGAATGTCAACTGAATCGTTATTACCCTTTACCTTTCCACAGGTTTAGTTCAAACTAACTATAAAAAGCTGATCTTTCTAAAGGACATGCTTTTAATGCGTCACCAAAAAACATTTTTCATTCGTTTAGGCAAATTAAGCTTTAGGAAAAAATTTCACATTTAGACAACTGGATATCCTCCGATTAAACGAAATTTGTGTATTTGGATCTTGGCAAAGATAAATTAACATTAATGATGATTTCGCTCGTACATAGCTACGAAGTGATTTCATTGGTAATTTTAATTTACATGGCAATTGAAGGTGATTTATCAAGTTTGACTAGACTCAGATTCTAATGCATTTCGTAGGCGCAAACATTTGGGACAGAAAATTGGGGAAAAATTCTATGTTATGATACATTTAATTATTTCGCTGAATTTCTTTATTGAAATATTTTCCTTCCCAATTCTGGGGGCCCGCTGCTAACGAACCTCGTGAACACTTTTTAAGTCACCTCCCGATTCCCATATAAATTAAAATTACCAGTGAAATCACTTTACTTTGCTGTACGTCAAACTTTGAAAACAAGACGTTAGCAACTGAGCTACCGCAGCTTTTAATATGAGTTTCATGAAAAAATAGCAACGAGAACTTAAGTATGCTACTTAAAGATCTGTTGTTCAAGATCGCTCTATGAGTGAATGTATTCTAAATACACTGCAACGAATAACGAGAAAAAATTTCAAATTTGATCTGTCACCATTTGAGTGCATCCATCTGAGTTGCTTCATACAAATGAAAAAGGGTTGGAACCAGGCTACTTTTGAGTCAAACCATGGTTGCGACAGATACTTAATTTAAATTTTAAAAAATAATTAAACATCCTATTTTGAACCTTCTGTTGGATTGAAGTCAGATTATCCGGTTCTTTTAATTTTATTAAAAGTTTCCTTTGACGAGCGGTGGTGAATTTTTCTCATTTACATATTTAAAACGTCAACAAAGTGGTCTGCCAGGAAATGAAAAATAACCTGACTTGTACGACCTAGAAAGTTAGTCAAATAGTCTGTGAAATCTGCGTAGGTTGAGCCATAACTATTGTTAAAAGTATTCGTCAACTCCACTGTTTTCTGCAGAAATCAGATGTGGAAAAAGGGAAAGAAGCAGCCAATTAGGGTTATTTTCATGATCCTTGAGCCTACGAGCTTTTACCGTCACTAGGGCTAAATGCATAATTAATTGACGCTTTACTACTGTTCGTCACATAATGATTAAAAATAACTGTTGGTTTTCTAAATGACTGCTTTAATTAATGCACGTAACAGATCGTTAATACGTCTCCATGACAAACTGAAAATGATAAAATATGTTTGCGCCGGTTTAAAAACAGAGTTGGGTTCGTTTTCACACAGACAAACGCTTTTAAACCAAACATAGGTAGTTTGAATCGTACACCTTTTTTCAAGAAATTACCTATTGCTACATCTAGTTTAGCAAAACAGTGATTTGTCTTTATACGCTCGTGAATTAGTTGCTATCATAGGTATGGCTTTGGTAGAACATATGAAGAATAAAAGTTATTTATAATGCCAAGCCCGAAATTTTTTCTGAAGACTTTTCGGTAAGGCTTTTGTAATTTTGCGTGGGTAGGGCCTGGACCCGTTGGTCCACTTGGATCCCGTGACGCTACGCCTCTGCATGGTTGTACGGATTTTGAGTACGCATGAACAGCCCATGACGTCATTTTTTGAAAATTTTCTTTTGTTCATTACTCGTAGGCGCATGAAACTATTTTCTCAGTTTTTTCTGAGTGGGTTCTCAACTACTTGACAGTTGCTCGATTCCAC